>JAVFHW010063804.1:0-22024 GCA_032159205.1 Eurystomus glaucurus suahelicus
CTTATTTTTTTATTATTAGCTTTTAAAAAACCTTCAGAACGGTCTCTTTTCTCTGGTTATGAAGAACCTCAATCTGTGAGCTAGAAAACAGGGGATTTTTTTTCCCAGCAGGTCAATAAAATGATAGATGGATTTGAGTAGAACTGCAGTAGAGGGCACACACTCCATTCCCTGTGCAAATAGCTGAAAAGACAAGTTTATACTGAAGTAGATAATATTGGACTGTCTTGCAGTGCACCAAAATAAACTAGAGAAGATTGCTAGGACTATGCATATTCACTTGCATCGGCTTTCACGTCTCCATGTAATATACGCTAGAATGAACATCAGATTTGGATACAACCTCTGGCAGGGGCAAAAAGTAATACTAGCTAGGTTTTGGTAAATGTAGTACATGTTGTGTTTATATTTAGATACATCAAAGTCTGATTTTCATCTCTCTGTGATTGATCTCTCTTGATTTCAGAAGAGTTATTCCTGATTTATACTTGTAGCAAGAAGAGAATCTCACTCCTGAGACTGAATCTTTTTCCCATTTTCCACATGCTGAACATTGTTGTTGTCTCTGTGCATATCTCAGCTCCTGCTGTGGTACCTAGCCCACTGCAGATTCTTCATTGCTGCCCTGCCAAATCCTGCAGTCCTGTGAATTAGCAGGCAGTATTCTAATTCAATGGTTTGTATTCTACTTGGTTGTAAAATAATTAATGCCCCTGACTTTTTCATACACTGTTTTGAAACTCCTAACTATCTTTGCATGTAACAGAATGTATGACAATGTTACATCAACAGCAAAGAGAGCTGACTTAAAAGACTAAGAACTTTCATAAAGACTATTCTCAGACACAGTAATTTCTGACCTTCGATGAGCTCCACTCTCCAGGGCAGGTTTACAAAAGAATGTATGCATTTTAAGATATTGTCAGGGAAAATCCATGGTAGATTGGCACAAATATCTAAGCAGGCATCTATCTTCCCTCTTAGGCACTTGCATACCTTTTGTTAGCATGGCTAGTCTACAAATATATTAACTGAGATAAGTTTAAATAATCATAGTTGAAATATGGCAGTATAAAACCCTAATTGAATATGCTGGTTATAAATATTTGTTTCAAATATTTAAGATAGCAGCATAAACTAAAGTTACAGTTATAACCTGCATATGCCTTTCACTAAATATTTCTATTTTTAAATGTCTAAAATTGTAAATGAAACCCCTAAGCAATAAAACCTGAAAGTCCTTTTCCCATGGGAAATGTCTGAAAAGTATTCAACAGCTCTAAGAACTCTTTCATTTCTTACCCTTAGAGAGCTACTTTGGCCATTGGAGCTGCAGATTAAAGCAAGTAGAGTCTTGTACCACCTCTGAAATGACAAAAAGTAACCTTAGAAGCTGTGGTGGTTAGTGGAGCTAGTTTTACCTTGGGCGCAAACATTGCTCCACTTCAAAGGGAGTTTCACCTACCATGTGCCCAGGTGCTCAGGTCAGAGCTGCCTACCTTAAGCACAGAGAAGATGCTGCAGTGGCAAGCCTGCAGCATCACTGCCTGGGACCCAGGAGACATGGCAACATGCCTGGGACCCAGAAGACATGGTATATAACAAAAAGGCAATCTCTTTGCCAAAGAGCCTCTAGAGCATCCACAGCACAGTTCATGTGCTGTGACTTCAAGCTGTGAAAAAAAGCTCTCAGGTATTGTAGACATCCTGACTGGCATTTGCTTCTCTTAATGGGCTGCCAAATGCTCCACTCTTGTGATACTGAGCTGCACGGAGAGAGTAAGCGGGTCCTGGGTCAGCTGCTGCAATGTGGGATGGGGATCTGCTCATTCAGTGCAAGTCCTTCAAGAGATAGGTAGAAATAAATGGTGGGTGCATTCTAAAAACCTCAAGCAGATGGAAGCATTTGTTGTTCTGTTTTAAATTTGCAGATTGGATTCCCTGCAAAAATGACAGCTGCAGGTCCACCACTTAAAAGGCAAACTAAATGAAAGGAGCTGTTACTGTGCAGCTGCAGACTCACACATAGGAGTTCCACCTCCATTAAATGTCTCCCCAAAACACTGGGGTAATGCAGCTTATGGGAGTTCCCCCCTCTTTTTTTTTCTGTTGTGAATATCTCTGCTCTTGATAACCTCTATCTGCAGCCTTGTGTGAAGGCTCATTACTTTTAAAGGCTGTGTCTTGTCTTGGATAGTGTCTTTAATTTGGAAATTGTTTTCGCTATCACCACTGCACAACTTCCTCTATTTAAGGCATTGAGTTAAGGTAATAAAGAATAAAATGTGTGATGTTGGCCAGATTCTCTGTTAGAATAAGCTGATAGAGCTCTACTGACTTTAATGGTTTCTGACAGTTGTGAATTTGATCCCATACCTTCCTTGAATAATAAGATTTAAAATAATGTGAGTTTAAGGTAGAGCAGGAAGCCCTGAATGAAATGTCTTATTGCATTGATTTGTCTCTTATTTTCTGTCCTATGAGAATACCCAAGTTGCAAATAAAGGGTCAAGAAGTACATTTAACAATATATGGTCTATACAGTATTAAAAGAGTATCTCACAGTTAATCATATGATTAATTTCTACGAGAAGGCTCCACTAAGTCTGCAATAAAAAGAAGTAATGAGGTTTCATAATAAAATTGAAAAGCTTCTGTGATGTATGCGGAAGTCTTTTATACAGAAATGTAAGAAAAAGTTGTCTTCCTTTCACTCCATAGGTTGTTGTAATAGCTTTCTCTGCAAGGGGTCTTGGGCTCTGGAACAACACCTAGCCCCGGTTTGAAATGGTCAAGTTATAGGGAATGTTTTAGGACCCTTTTCCTTTTGCAAGATGTATTTAAAGAGTGGAAGGAGGTTCGCAAGTTGTCTAATGTACTGTTAGTAAGTTGCTGGCATTTTATAGTAAGAGTTGCTGATCTACAGAAGGGTTGACTCTGAGGTGTATGGGATGGTAGTGTAATTGTATAAGAACTGCCTGGTTCCTCAGACTGTGTGGAGGCACACATTCATGTCACAAATGGCAAGTGATAAATCTTACTGCAATGCTACAGCGGCCATTGTTGTAATGACTGGGCACTTATGCTCTGTATCATAAGGATTTTCAGCAAGCACATTAAATTCCACTGAAAAACCCAACATGCATATAAGGATACTTGCTTTCCCCAGCACTAGAAAAATCAAGAATCTGTGACAAATGCATAGTTAAAGTAGAGGGCCCGGAGTAAAGCAGCTGAATACTAATTCACTGGAAAACCATGCTGTAAACTGGTTTTACTTGAGTGCTATGGCAAACTGAAGGGAGCTCGCTTGTACGGAAACCAATTTATGAGGGCTGTACAGAGAGAAACCTGCAGCTTGTTAACCTGGTACTCAGTCTGTTCTCTGCTCACCAGAGAACATGGCAACTGTTGAAAACATCAGGGAGGTCTTGTGCTTTCTGTTGGGGATCCATCTGTCTTTGAGAGCAGCTTTTCCTCATAATGTTCCATAGCTGGTACTTCAGCACATAGGAAGCAGTTTTTCTGCCAAGTCACATTTGTTGTCTCCCTATTGAGGCTAGGCTTGACAATGTGCTAATAGTCCAGGTGAACCTGGCTTTAAGGTATATTAAGTGGATTTCAGTAGCAGAGCACACTTAATGTGTATGAATACACATTTTGTTGGAGCTACCATGTCAATCTAGTCATCAGTGATTACTCTATATATAATATTTCCAAGACAGCATTTATTCTGCTATTTGATTCTTAATGTTCCTTTTCATAGGTAGTTAAGCTATGTTCTGGATAGTACATCTGTTTATCTCATTGTAGGTAATGAAAAACCTGAAAAGGCACCTGGTTTGTGCCTTTAGCCAGTACTTGCACATTAATTCAGTGGTATCCTGCTTGGCTGTAAATGCAATAGTGAAAAATCTGCAGAGATTTCCAGCCTGGTCCTCAGGGAGGACCAAAAAATAGTCATATGGCCAATCTGTCAGTCCCACTCACCCTGTCTCTGAAATTCTTTTGGTTTATGGACATGAAGGACTTGAGACATTTCAAAAGAGTCAAATATTGCTCAAGAATTAGTAATGTTGTGCACAGAAATCAATTTTCACTATTTGAAACCTTTTTTATATTTTTCTTCAGCATAACCGAATACAGCCACTTGAGATGACGTCGTTTTAGGGTTCTAAGTCTTTAAAAACAGAATCTGCTGTTAGAATAAAAAGGACAGTTTATCACCTTTTATAAGTCACCATAATTTTGTAACGTTACTCATAGAATCGTAGAATCATTCAGGTTGGAAAAGACCCTTGGGATCATTGAGTCCAACCATCAACCCTACTCTACAAAGTTCTCCCCTAAACCATATCCCCCAACACCACATCTAAACGATCCTTAAACACATCCAGGGATGGTGACTCAACCACCGCCCTGAGCAGCCTATTCCAGTATGTGACTACTCTTTCTGTGAAAAATTTTTTCCTAACGTCCAGTCCAAACCTACCCTGTTGCAGCTTGAAGCTGTTCCCTCTTGTTCTGTTGCTAATTACCTGTGAGAAGAGATCAGCACCAACCTCTCTACAATGTCTTTTTGGGTAGTTGTAGAGTGTGATGAGGTCTCCCCTTAGCCTCCTCTTCCTCAAACAGTCCCAACTCTTTCAATCGCTCTTCATAAGATTTATTCTCCAGGCCCTTTACCAGCTTCATTGCACTTCCTCTGCACTCACTCCAGCATCTCGGTATTTCTCTTGTATTGAGGTGCCCAAAACTGGACATAATACTCAAGGTGTGGCCTCACCAGTGCTGAGTACAGGGGGACAATGACCTCCCTACTTCTTCTGGTCACGGTATTTCTAATACAATCCAGGATGGTATTGGCTTTCTTGGCCACCTACCTGGGCACACTGCTGGCTCATATTCAGCTGCTTGTCAATTAGAAACCCCAGGTCCTGTTCTGCCAGACAGCTTTCCAGCCACACTTGCCCAAGCCTGTAGCATCGCATGGGGTTGTTGTGGCCCAAGTGCAGGACCTAGCACTTGGCCTTGTTGAAGCTCATACCGTTAACGTTGGCCCGTTGATCCAATTTATCCAAGTCTCTCTGTAGAGCCCCCCTATCTTCATGCAGATCAACACTCCCGCTTAACTTGGTGTCATCTGTGAACTTACTGATGATACACTCTATGTCCTTACCAAGATCATCAATAAAGATATTAAATAGAAATGGTCCCAACACTGAACCCTGAGGAAGACCACTTGTGACTGGCCGCCAGCTGGATTTGACTCCATTGACCACCACTCTTTGGGCCCATCCATCCAAGCAGTGCTTGATCCAGTAGATCGTATGCTCATCCAGGCCACGAGCAGCCAGTTTTTCCATGAGAATTCTATGGGGAATATTGTCAAATGCTTTTAATTATAATATGCCTTTTTTGTAAAGTGGTTAGTTTTAAATATCTATTATAAGAATAAATATTTCAAAATATATTAATTTTTCCTTTTTAAAAAAAAAAAAATTAACCTATCTCTATGTGCAAAAAATATTTTGGATTTGACCAATGTAAGAGTTTTCTAACAAAACTCCCCCACGACTCCAGTTCAAAACCCAAAGATCCTGCTTAAGTTTAAAGAGTCTCTTTAGGGTCAGAACCTCATTTGAACTTGAAATGTGCCTTATTTTGTCTCCTCCTACTCTTCAGGAGTAGAAGGAGAGTCATGGCTTTTGCAAGTAGAAGGGTCTTTTGGGAATTCTGTGATAAATCTTCTTCATAAAGGCCACTAGATTCTGACTGGTTCATGTAGAAAATGTCTCCAGGCAGAGTAAGTTCTTTGAGAAACTCTACAAAATTCCATACAAAGATTTTTCCTTTGGTTTACTCTAAACCTTTTTCCCTCATCAAAAAAAAAGAAAAAAAATATACAGGCAAGATGAAGGAACAGTAGGTCTGCAGACTTGGGCAAGCCAGAATGAAAGCATTGCCAATATGCAACCAATAAAATAAACAGTTTATGTGAACTAGCTGTATAGCTACACGCAATTCCAAAAATCTACAATGAAACTAACTTAAATAATTTTTTAGAAGCACCAAATAATTGCACAGAATGTCAGTGTCTGCCCATCTCAGAAAACGCTTATGATTGAGTATCAGGCAGAAACTGATCTCTGGATTTGTAGTTTTGTTTGCTATTATGGTTTTTACAGCATGCTGAGATAAATTGATGTTTCTGCTAAAGGGATTATGTACCTTGGAAATCTCCTCTGCTGTAGAATCTGCCTTTAAAGAAAGCATTTCTTATGAGATCTACCCTAATGCACTAAATACCCTTTTAGATTGAGTGCAAACTGGAAGTACTTTATGATCGCTTCTCTGCACTATCTAAGAACAGTAGGACAAATCCTGGAGTCCTTAGAAAATCATTACTGAAATCATTAGGCATTTTGTCTGATTAGGGATCAACTGTAAACTGACCAGAGGCTTCATGACTTTTTCTCATGGGACTCCAAAGTCTGATCAAAGTTAGATTACTAATGCTGTATGACTTATTTCCTTATGACTAAAATTTAAAAGGCACAAAAATAGGTTGAAAGAGGAGACAGTCATCAATTCTATAATACTGGAAATCTGTAATCTGTTAATCTAAGAGGTACAAATGGAACATATGCATATGTATTCTGTTGTCATGTATTTCATACATGAGTAAACATGCACATATTTTCATTCTCATCTTTCTTGTGTCACCATGAACACGTAAGCATGTAAAAATGTGGAAAACACCTAGTATTATGTTATCTGCTTCATCAACTGATGTTGATGAAATACTAATACTGAAATACATAACAAAACTATCACTGCCCCAAAAGCATGAGGCATACAATGTTACATATAGCACTTCAAACTATGAAAAAACTGTTCACATGTGTCAAAAATTATGGAAATTCTACTCTATGTATATATGAACTCTTTAAATTGTGGTATAAATGGTGTAGGTAGTGTGTAGGATAATAGTTTTGTGGGTGAAATCCTTGCCCTTTGCTCTCAAAGGGAAGATTCCAATTTGCCATGGGCACAAAGCTTTATTATTTGTCATTGCATCCGCCCTGCTGTATTAACGTTGGCTACTTTCCCCAAACTACATGAAGATGTAAGCAGTTGGCAGTCCTGGTGACAATATGTAAATTACTCAAAGTGAACCTAATCTTGTATAATAAATGCCAATTTGACTCTAAATTTGTTAACAATATTTTAATGTGGTAATTGAGGTCAAGGGAGACTCCAGTTAAATGCTAAGCTATCTATAACTGTCAGTGTTAAATACTACTTAGGTATCCTTGCTGAAAATCAGATATCCAGGTTAACATATATCATTGGGTTCTTGCAGCCAAAAATCAAATAAAGTGTATTAGTCTTGGCAGCATGTAAGTATATTAGTTTATAAATGTGCAGCTGCAACTATCTATAGCTTTTTGGACTTGTTTTGTATTAAAACAGAGCAGTAATTGCACTTTTTCCTGTTCTGTATATAATTTTGATTAGGAATCAAGTAATAAATACATGCCTAAAGGCTTCTGGAAATTAACTGGCATGTTTCTGTTTTGTCAGCTGATTGACAAGGTTCAATTTTAACCAATTTTATTCACTGTTTCTCTTATCGTTGCTTCTTTAAAAAGCTTTCCAACACTGTGATAGACATGCAAGTGATGAACTTCTATAGCAACCACACTGGACTGAAAGGGTTTTGTCTATTAAAATGTTCTGATTTTCCCTGAAGGTGTTGGCATTCATCAAAAACCTGTAGTTAATTGTGAGTCAGTGTGTGTCCACTCTCTTGTTACAGCTTGGATTGAACTGCAGCAGGTATGGGGGGAAGTTTTCTGCAGTAACCTCCCTCATTCCTCCTCCATTTAGCGTGGGCTGTAAATGTGAAGGATCCTACCTTTCCCTTATACCTAGGAGCAAATTTATAATAGTTAATATGGACAGCTTTTTTAGGTTCAAGGATATCTAAAAATGTCTCTTTTAAAACATGGAAAAGGGGGTTTTGTTGAGTGCCTTTTTTTGAGTGTTCCAGCTGAGTGTTATTTCAGCTAAAGCAGGCTTGTGCTAATTTCCTTATCCTAGTTTTGTTCCTTGTTACATGGTCACTATGTTCAGCATAAGAGAAAACATCTCTGATGAAAATCAGCCTCCTTTAGTATCATTAGCCCCCCTGTTTGCAAAGGAAATAATCAACTGAGTATAGCAGTGTGTCTCCTTACAGTAAACATGGTAGCGAACATCAGCTCTGTGACCACCAGCGCAGCCTCCTGCACAATGTGTATGGAAGAGATTATGTAAAAAACACAGCACAACCCCTTACTTTCCTTGATCTCACATAAGGAGAATGGTATTATGACAAAAACTCCTGGGAAGTCCCCATACAGACCTTTGGACTGACAAGGACTTTCTGCGTGCTCTGGGATGTTACAAAATCTCTTTGCACCACCCTCAGTGGTGAGAAAATGCAGAGCTATCGTATTTTATTTTTATTATTTATGGTATTTCACACACTCAGATTCAGGGAGTTACTGACAAAGTGGACACAAAGCTAT
The DNA here is from genome assembly GCA_032159205.1 of Eurystomus glaucurus suahelicus. Lineage (NCBI taxonomy): Eukaryota > Metazoa > Chordata > Aves > Coraciiformes > Coraciidae > Eurystomus > Eurystomus glaucurus. The sequence goes on from JAVFHW010063804.1 coordinate 8,577, forward strand.
GGTGGATGAGAATGAGATGGCTTTGAAGTACTACAGAATGGTGAGGAGTTTAGTAATGGAAATAATTGTAAAACAATAGATATTGAAAATATGGTGGTCCTACCTTGTCCAGCACTCCCTACGTCAGAAGCTCTGTTCTTAGTGGAGAACTGGACGTTAATGGCCTAATAATGGTTTCCAATAGTTTTAGAGGAAATGCTGTTTAAACCAGGTTATCAGACCTTAATAAACCATTCCTATTCAATTTTGATCCCAGGAAGGGAGGGCAAAAATCTTACTTTATCAGACACTCTCAATATAAAGCATTGTCTTCCATTCCAAACGCTCAGCATTCATGCTTTGTAGATAGTATTATTGCATATAATAATACCCTGGAATCTATCCCAGTTAATGTGGTGGGTTTGGGTTTTGCTTAGCACCTTGCAAACTTTGTAGATCTTATAGGTCTGCACTGACTAAATCACCAGATAAGTAATAGCTTCAATAAAAATCTCCTCTGGTGGAAACACTTCATGATCAAATTTACAGAACAAGTAAAAAAGTTCTCTATGTAATCCTTTTCCTCGTTGTTAATGGTCATACGGGATAACACCACTACAAAGTATGTTTATCCAGTGAATAAAGGTACTGCATGATAAAACAGTTAGCTGATATTAAATTTAAGCTGATTCAATCTTTTCTACTTCCACTGATTTCAGCCTTCCATTGCAGGCAGTGAGGAAGAAGGGAAGGGCTGGGCAAAGACTTTAGGATTTAGCCCCTGGGCTTCAAAATGGATTTAATAAAAACAAGTAATAAGCTGCAGTACACCATAACCCCTGCAAGGTATAAGGATAGAGAAGGTTGGCTGAAAATGACTGTACTTTTCAATACGAGTGTAGTGTGGGAAATTCATACTTAACGTAGTAAACCTGGAAAGTCTGATTCAAATCCCATTGAAGTCAGTGGTTTTTACACAGACTGAATCAGGTGGTTTGTGCATTCACTTGTCAGCATAATTTTCTAGATTTGTCAGTCATTCTGTGTTACTGTGGCTATAATTTCACTGATTCCCAAGTACATTCAAAATAGATCATCACAGATGTTAACTGTTAGTTAGTCCTCATCTGCCTGTTTGCAAATTACACTCTTTCAAATATTACTGTGGCACCTGAGCAAAAGATTGTGATATAATCCAGAGAAGTGGTACTATCAAAATCCTCATACAAATACGCCAGGACTGAATGCAAAGTCTTGATTATCACACTTTCATATGTCATTTGAGAACAATGTTCTTGTCTATTGGGAGCCAGGGCTCACATACCAAAACATTATTAGTAGCTAGGCTAGAGCAGCTGGAGCAGTGCAATGGCACCGAACACAGAAGAAGCAGTTCAGGCACAAAGTATCTTTTGTCTAGTGGTATTTCCTGCTCATCCTCAGGGCAATCCAACTAAACCCTAGACATTCAAACCCAGAAAATTGCTCTGGCCTTGGCTAGACTAATAGAAGTCGAAACTTCAATCAGGCACTTATTAGTTAACTTTGCACACGTGATATAAAGTGCCTTTGTTGGTGGCAAACAAGTGCAATTGCAGCTTGGAATTGACAATGAATTTTTTTGCTATCTCTGACCGCTCAATATAAGGTTAGGAGTGGGTCATGTACCAGGGCATTTACCAAATTAATACTATCAGGGGAATTACACTTAAAGGAAATTCTTTTTACCTAAACAATTTCATCTAGTTTTTTCTCTGTGTTTTCCCTTTGACAGGTGGTATGAACATATAATATATTTCAGACAAGTGAATAAATGAAATAATACATAAAATATTATGTTTTGAGACAATCCTGTTGGCATCACATCTTGTGCTGCTGCTTCAGCCTGAAAGTTCTAAGCAACCTCTGCTTTTTATCAGACTTCGAGTAATATTTTTCCAACTTGCTTCTTGATACACGAGCTTAGTTTAGGTTAAATCTAGGATGTTTCCCTGAATCTAAAAAGATAGTTTGCAGTTTTATTGAGCTCTAACCAACATTGTGAAATACCATAAGCAATTCTGTGCTGCTATCATGAGAAATTATTCACACACAACTCTACTAAATGCCATTGCAAAGTTGTAGCCACATAAAGACTGTTTCTTTGTAAATGGAATCTGCAAGAAGGCAACCGAAGCTGTGCCTCATGCACTTGCCCTTCAGGGTGATGCTTGATCACATGAAATAAGAAAGCTATTCTTGCACCAAGGTTATTCCAGAAGTAGATCATTCTCAGAAATAGGAAACAAAAATAGCATTAAAAAATGCAAATATTTCGTGAAGTTCCATTACAATCTCTGACTTCAGATTCCCAGATTAGAAGAACAGGCAAGTTTAAGCATAGACTTTCTAACTTTATCGTTTGTATACTGATGAAAGCTGAGCTTGTATTTGACTGATGACTCCGTATCTCACTGGAATTCATTGAGGATCGTTATCCCTCTAGATCTGCCTGAGACTGAAAGAAAACCTATTGAAACCACCCTATCAAATGCTTCATGCTAAACACAGAAGCCATGGTCAATGCTATTAAAAGGAACCTATTGAAGTTAAGTCCTCAAAGCTCATCTCAGGTGGAAGTTATAACTGAAATTCATGTTTTCTGGCATCTCTGCCATCTGAGCTCAGACTGACAGGAATCTGCAGTATTCAAATGAAAATGGGGTTTCCTTACAATATGCTTATCATTTTATTAGACTTGGGATTTGTTTTGTATCATCCGCTTCATTTTTTTTTAACACTTACATTGGCAATATATGAAGATAATTCTAAGCAACAGTTAAATGAATAATATTTCTAATAGAAAAGGGGAAAAAAATTCATTTAGTAACACGGATCTATCAGCAACAAGGAGGAAGGTAATGTTATGGGGGCAAAGCATATGCTCTGAAAGTTTAAAACAAAAGGAAGTTGAAGACTAAAAAGAAGTCTAGGTGTTAAGGTTAGTAATATTTCTTCTACAGATACAATATAAAGCTAGCTTTCAAAAGCAACAATAGATGATAAAAAGGTATAAATGCTCTACTAGTAGAAGCTCACATGTCCTAAATGGCAATGTACATGTTTTCTACAAGCAGTGATGCTTCTTAATTATATTAATCACATTTTGCATGTGTTTAATCAATGGACTTTTAATCAGGTAACTTTGATTGTGGTCTGCTTCTTTTGATAAATTATTTTAATATACTTTAGCTATGGAAGTATAGGATGGTAGTCGATGATCTTTAATTTGAAAGGATTGCTTTCACTGCTGACAAGAATATAATTGAGTTTTTATACTCTTCATGGCTAGGAAATAATGCTGTGTTGTCCTACCATCTGAGTGAATTGTGCATGATTCTGGAATATAACTAAGACTTTTCTCTCAAAATATTTGACAATTAAACCCCATCAAGAAGTTCAATGACATTTATGTACTGGTTGTTGAATGACAGCCATTCATAGATTGCTAAAAATTTCTGTAATGATGACACTATGTAAATAGTACTCTTCATCAGAATATCATACCACTTGATAATTTTGTTAAATCTTACTTTATCTTCTTTGAAATTAAAACATCATTTCTACTAACAGCACTTACGTCAGCATCTTCTCCTAGATTGTGGGAAATAATTTGTAAAAGCTTTTAGAATATTACTTTTAGAAGGAGCACTTCTGTGCAAGAAATGTGAATATTTGCAACCTGAGTAGGGAAGAAATGCCAGAAAATGCAGGGAAAGGGCTGGAATCAGTTGTAGGTAATTTCTCTCTAGGTAAAAACAAGATGATGCAGCTGTTCCTCAGCCCACATTTAAAGGCTGAACTTCCTCCATGGATCACACTACAGAAGAGGTAGTACAGAGTGTACTGTGGCCCATGTTCTCTCTTTCTCATCCTATTCATCTCCATTTCTCAGTAGTAAAAGGATTGCTGGGGAGCTTCATCTGAGTCCTTAATGCTTACCACTTTGTGGTTTGCTAGAGTGACACACTCAGTCTTCACTGCAGCTGCAGGTTTGAAGTTTTGTTCTTCCATGTGCTTTAAGAGATTCTCTATACAATGGAGCTGTACTGCATCTTTACAAATTTACATATTTACTTTGGGCTCCTCCACACTGGTGCAGGTGAGATAGGTATACGTTTTGAGATCAGAATAAGGATTGTCTCTTATTGGCTAGTAATTGTGGCAATAGTGAAGCAGGACTTATAAAACTCTGCCACCAGACTCTTTTTACATGGATACTCAATGAGCTTGATAAAATTGCCAATGCCATTATTTTTCCCAGTACTTTTCTGTATTTTCTTCTCTAATTTCTCTTTTGTATGTGTCATTGGAAATAGATGTGTTTGGAAGTAAAGGTGTTAGTTATGACAATTTTTACAGGTTTACTGAGTTCAAAATGTAAAATGGCTTCAAGTGTTGATTTAAAATATCAATAATGGGTGTTATCTTGCAATTATCAGTTCTGGCAAAGTATAAAAAGAACCCTCTTTTACACCAGTAATAAACTTCTGCAAATTTGTAATTGACAACTAAACCTTGAGCAGTCACATTTGAAATGACTTGAAAACTTGCCAATTTTTATCCCTGCATAAGAAAAGGAAAAAAAGCTACCACAGAGCAATCCAGCTCCAAATGCTTGCCTTGAAATAGTGTTATACAATGTGATCTACAGACATTATGTCCAAGTTTGTAATAATTGCTTCTTTGACAGTCGTTTCATCAAATATTTAGTTTTTATGCCTGAAAGTTTATTTCAGACTTGCTGTTGACATACTTTTTTAACTACAGAAGCACATTACATTCACTATCATCAGAATACAATTATTAGAGTTATATGATAAAACAACTGTTACTGCCTACAAATAATATGAAAGGAAAAGGGAAATAAAAATTGCCTATCTTAAATGGTAGGAAAACAGTGATTAATCATCCTGTTCATGTAAACAGGGTTATTTTTCTTTTTATAACATGACATCAAGCCAAAAGCATGTGATTGATTTTATAAATCAGTCACCACCCTGTTCAGACCATCATTTTTTTTTTTCTTTTAATGTACTCTGCCTTAATATTCTGCCTCTGGCTTGTTTCATTTAATTTCTTCCTTGCCAGTAGAAAGTAAGCAGCTATGTTTGTTTGAAGTCAGTAAGCACTTCTCTGCAAAAAAAAAAATCACTTAAAAAAAAAATTGCACAAGAAAATGTAGAATTTGGGGAGCTTCCAGTGAATAAGCATCATAAGCCTGTTTTGTGTTTTGAACTAAAGAGTTAGATTTTCTGTTAGGCTTTCAGAAATTGCTCCTGAAAAAATAGCTTTACTGCTTTTAAACCTCGCACATAATATGCAACACCCTTTTGACTCTTTATAAGGATTTCCAATATCTAGCAATGGTAGATAACACCCAAGACTACATCTTGACCTTCAGCTCTATGACTGACTAGGCCATTTTTTCACTGTCCTTGTGTCCTTGTGAAGCACTAAGCTTTTTCTGAGCCTTTGTTTTTATTCTGATTGCTAACCAGGCAATAATTCAGATAGCTTCTTACTGGGTCATAGAAACAGGGAATTTCAGCAAGGCATAAAGCCAGAAATCCAACCGGAGGGGATCTGAACCACAGCTTGAATTCTGTTATATTTGTATTAAACTATTTATTGACCCATATGTGCTCGAGCTCTTCATAATCCATTTGATAAATTCATTACAATTATCACAAATACTTAAAGTACAGATTTGTTTGTTGTCACTGGTCCCTTTTTACTCAACATAATTTTTCTCAATCCATTGGTAAAATATTGTTTCTCTGTCACTGTACACCTAGTCTTGTAAGAATGGAGGTGCTGGGAGCTTTAGCATACTTTTTAATAGACAAGTATCGAGAATAACTTGATGAATCAAGTTATCAAGAATAAACTGATGAAATTCTCAAAGCATTCACTAGTATAAAGACCTTTTAACACCTGTCATATGCTGAGACCACTTACTTTGGTCTGTCTTGTACTGTTGGTATTGGTTGCACTGCTATGTTTAAGGTGTTTCTTAAGTTTCTCTGGGAAGTCCTCTTTTCCCCACAGTTGTTAGTTTGCATTTGATAACTTCTAACTCTTTCTACCAATATCCAGTGTCTACTCCTAAACACACCCCACAAGTCCTAACAGTTCTGGAGAAGACATGTTGTTGCCTAAGATTTATTGAATTTCTTCTTTCATGATGAAGTCTCTTCATTTAACATCCCATAGCTTTCATAAGTGCATATATTTTAGAAGATGTCTTGTTTGCTGTCTAATGTTCTAGTAGATCTTCACTTCTATCCAGCTATGTGTTAACATTTGTGAGGTCAATAATATAGATTGGTCTTGGCACCTGGCCCTTTCAGATGTCCTCATACTGTTCTGTCAAGTCATGATGCTTTGGCTTGGTTTGTTGTTGAGACTGCAAGAAACATCTGGAATTATACTGAAATGAACCTGAAGAAATGCAGTATAAAATCAGATTGCAATTCTTTTACTGTATATTTCCATGAACACCATGGTAAGACTGTTGCGTCAAGAATCTCATTCCGTTTTAGTAACATTATGGTGTAGTGTTTATCTACGTATTTGTGTATTTTTAGGATTTTTCCTTCTTTGTGTCAGGAAATTAGTCTTGTTATCTGCTAAGAAATCTTAAGTTCACATTTCTTACAGCTGGTTAAAAGATGATGCCTCTTATAGGATTTTTTGGTGTCATTTTAATTCTTTTGTCTTCAGTTTCCAGACTTCATTCTAAAAGCCTACCAATCCCTGCTCCACATGATGATTATATAAAAGATATTCTTAGGCCTTGTCTTGTGCTACTTTATACTTCTATTAGACCTCTGGATTTTGGGAAAATTATTCATTTTAGACTAACGCCTTTTTCACATTGCTCCTTTTCCTACATATGACTTTCATGCATTATAGTGTTTCCAGAACATTAGTTTTGCTCTTAATACTCAAAACTGACTTGGAAATCATTTCAGTACCAATTTGCCTGTATATGTACTCATTTCTTTTTTCCCAGACTATATGGCATAGCATGCATATGCCTTTCCTTACATTGTAGATCCCTAAGATATTCTTCCCAGGAAAATATGAACTTCTTTTACAGTTAGTCCAGCTGCTTCATTTCTAGGGCAGCTGGGCAACATCTGGTGTCTGTATGTACATCCAGTGAGACTAAGGTGACTACAGTATTCCAGCTGAGCCAGGAGCATTTTCATCACCTGGGAAAGCCCTTAGACCTTTGGCATTTGCACAGAATGCAAAATGCTTGTTGCTTTTATTAGGGTGCAGTGCACATGCCCACACCCAGAAACACAAGCCTTGTCCTCCTCTTCAGTTATGTATTGTTCTGTTTCATGGGCTTATTTAACATCTGCTGGCAAACAGCTTTTACATAGCAAAAGGCAGGAGATGGCGTGGTCATGTTAGAGTTGCAGGAAATTTTTAAAGGTTTTATGTTTGGAATAGAAAAAAAGCCAACAGCTTACTACTAACCACATGATCAGAGTAGTTAAATGGACAGCCCTGGACCACATATTTAAAGCTGTGGCAGTAGATGTGGGGCTGTTTGTTCAGTGCTATCCCATCACAGAATTACACAGCTCACTGTGGTTGCAGTCTGATAATTATTATTGATTCGCTCTCAGGCTGTCAATCTGGGGACAGCGCTAAAGCAGTCCGTGATGGACAGAAAGAGGATTGGACAGCCACCATCCAACGAGGAAACTTCATCTTGAAAATGAACTTAGATGAGATGGTGTTAGTGGATAAGGGTAATTGATGATTGTTTCAGAGTGGAAGAAGGAAAAAAAGAGAGATAAAAATTCCTCTTTGGCATTCATCCTTAGTGTCCTGTAACACTCTAGGGACTGTCTGCAAACTCTATAAAGTTTAAAGTTTCTATTTCCAATGGTTAGCCAAATATATTGCTCTTACCAGAAGTAGTGATTAGCTTAGAGTCACGAGGATTCATGAGAAATAACAGTACCTCAGGGAGATAACTTTTCCTAACCCAGGCATATTATCTTGATCTACTTTTGAGTTTGTAAACATTAGCAAATCTTAGCACTTTTAGGCTGGTTAAAATGTTTAAAACTTGAGACGTAGGTATTAGTTGTATGGATCACTATACTAAAGACTTGTACCTGCAGTAGTGAGACAGTTATAAATTTTATTTTGGAACATCCACACTTTTTCTTAAACATTAAGAAAATTAAATAATTAACTGTCAACTCAAGAGAGAGTAAACATTCATAAGAGAAGTGCTGGACAGCGTAAGTTAGACAGGGTCTCTCTTGTATTTTTAAAACACCATACAAAATGCTTGAGACGGAGAAACCAGTGCAGACGAAATAAAGACCTACCTATGCATCTTGATCTATCTTTTTAGCTGAATTCTGCCCAAGCTTTTATCTCCGCACTGATAATGCTGGTTGCAATTTCCTCTGCTCTTTTGCCAACTTGTGCCATTGTGTTTCAGTTGGGTTTTTTCCTTGTTGGTCATCTGGCACCTACAGGACATCTGTGACCACAAGTCTCCTATAAACTCCAGAAACCACTGTATTTGAATTCAAAAGTGCCAGCTGGAAGCAAACACAAGCTACTGCTTGTGACTGCTGGCTGGCAGGGAGTACCTCTGAGCCTCTCCTGGAAAATAAACCTCTGGGCAGTGGGGAGGAAATGAGAGCCCTTCCCTCTTCAGAAACACCAGGTTTGCTCTCATGTAAGTGTTGTGGAGGGAAAACAGGATGAATAGTGTCTTTTGCTAGCTCTGGTGACTTCAGGAGGCAGGGACTGCTCAAATCTTCTCCTTCTCATTGGCAGGACAGCAACAAGGTTGCTTGCAGCGCCAGGGTTTAGGGTGAACACTCCTGGCTTGCTCATAGGGGTGACTTCTTATTGGCTCTTCTGTACAAATAATTTCTTCATGCTACCTTTCAACTTAGGAGCCACTGCATTAATATAAGTATTTCCTTAGCAATTTTTTTATTTGTCAGTTGACTGCTGTAGTATTAAATATCAGTCATAATTGAAAGGGACCATACACTTGAGAATATTCGCTTCGATTTTCATATAAGCCCTCATAGGGACTTATCTCAAGTGCCTAAGCTCTGAGACCAAATCTCCCAAGATTTTTACAGAGAAAGAGATGGGTTCCAGCAGAGGACAAGTCTGAGCAAGTATCTAATTTATGTGATTTCACTCAATTCTTTGAAGAGCTTTTTCTGTCCTCTCACTATGTGGTCAGAGATCATCAGTAAGCGCAGAGTTCTTAAGGCAGCTCAGATGAAGAGGAAAAGCGACCCTTCCTTTCTGCTTTCTGTCATTGTTTCTAACCAGTGATAATGTCTTCCACAAAGCAGTACAGAAAAGCAAAATGCAACTAAGAGCGTGCATTCCCGTTCCTGCCTCATCCAGTAGACGTGAGGAAGAGTACATCAACTCTTATGGGTAATGGAAGGAAAAAAAGGATTACATCCAGGGCTCCTGCATAAAGGAGCATCATCAGAATGGAAGGTGTAAGCCTGGTGAGAAGCATTTATAATCTCCTTTGCAGGTAGCCAGGAAGGTTTATACTCTGGGATATATCTAGAAAGTGGTTAATCTTGCTTTCGCTTTATATTTTTTCTCTTTAGATGAACTTTCAGATAAAGAAAAATTGTATTAAACTTTTCATTCTTGTACCTCAGAAATAGCAGAAACAGAATATTTCAAACCTGATAAACATTTGCTGTCTGTCTGGGCCTAATTGTACCAGCCATCAACCAAGAAGAATAAGTTTATCCTCAAATTCTATGACAGACCAGATAGATCCTTGAAATGAAAATGGCCCGTATTTACACAGCAAAAAAATGAGAACTGGGATGGAAAGGATATAATTCTTTTATTTGTGACTTTCAACACTTCCAGGATTTACCTGGATTGCCTGAAGAATTAGCTAGGGCAGATGATAAGGCAAGATCTTTTGTGTGGCTTCACCAGAGTTCCCAAAGCATCAGCTTTCAGCAGCAGAGAAGGGCCTGAGCCAGGGCTGAGAGGAGCCTTGCTGTCACAGCAGATATGGTAATGCCATAGCTCATCGTCATCCCTGTGTGCACAGTGAACTTGCCTTTTCTAACAGGGATTACCCAAATGTCATATTGGAGAGAAAAAGTCAAGGCAAGCTTCCCAAAAATTGACTTCTTTAACACTGTTGTAATCAATGTGCATTTTAGGTGAGATGTGGAGATTATGATGTTGTTTGTGTTTGGATCTTCTAATTCCTTCGTCTTTGGTGGTGCAGTTTTACTTCACTGCTTTCTAGTTAAAGGCAGAGCCAGATGCAACGTGGTCAAGAATATCAGACTAGATACAATGGGACAAAACTGGGATGCGTAACAGATCACTCTGTGATCAAAGAAGCTGTCCATGTTTCGATCTGTTTACAAGGGGGTTTTTAGTATAGGTTGGGTGGTATATTGAGCTCTATCAGGCTGCCCAATTGTGCTTGTGTATACAACTGCTGGTATTTAATGGCTGTGATTAGAAGTCCCCTTTTTTCTCAGATTTGCTGACTTTCACGGTCATGGCAAGGTCTGTCTGATCTTCTGTCCTTTCCCAGAAATTGTGAATTGAATAAGGCTGTGTAAGTTGAAGAATTGTTTCTCTGATAAGATTATGGTTTTTCACTGTTGATAGTAATTTGTATCTTTATTATTTATATTAACTAGCTTTCTTGGCTATCCCTACTTGTGGCAACAATAACTGCTAGGCCTGGGCCTGGGCCAAGCTGCGTAAATGCCAAGAGAAAGCAGTCGGCTGTCCACAGACTATTTGTGTACAATACAGAAATGACTTGAATGTCACTGTAGGTACTTGGCTTTAGTAGCTTTTCCTATGACTGGGTTGCCTTGTGACACAGGTTATTGGTTTGCAGCCTCCTATCCCAGCCAGGCTGCCAACCAAGAAACTGAGCTTTCCTCAGGGCATATCAGAGGGAAGGTTGTGGCTCAGATAAATATAATCCCTCCATATTTTATCTACTGGGCAACAGAAAGAATCTGTGGCTCTACAGATGCCCACTTCTAGGAAACAACATCCCATCCTGTGGGCTTGTCAGGCTGGCTCTGCCCAAGCCTCTCAAATCCCTCCCATAACGAGAGAGCTGGGGGGCTGTGGGGCCATGTGAGAATTATGTGCTGTGAGGAGTGGGTACAGCAGGCTATAGCAACATGGTTTACTGTCCTGCATAGGTTAGTAATGCGGGTCATGCTTTGACTTTAGGGGCCATTTCTCATGTTACAAGCTGTGACTTGAGGACTTCAGCAGGAGCTAATCCCATGTCCTGATAAATTCCTCCAAAGGCAACATAGAGGAGCAGAGGTGAAGGCATGGCAATATCAGTGTTGGCTGTACTCCAAGTGCTGTGCCAGAGTAGAGGCATAATTGACTCTATTGGGCAAATGATGGGAGATTGCTGTGCTCTGACAGGGCCATACGTGCCCCTCTCACTCATAACCACTGGAAATGGAAAATGGTGGCTACTCACTGAAACAAGTGATTAATGGGTGTCAGCACCAGTATTTTCTCCTAGTGCCTGCATGCCCTTAGCTGCAAGGGGCAGAGGGTTACAAACTGGTGTGTGGGTTGCATTTTCTGGAAGCTAGAGGCCTGCAATTGCTGTGAAGAAAGCTGCAGCTGAAAATGTTGAATTTCTTTAGATCCCTAAGCAGACCTCCAGGTATAATAATTGATCACAGAACACTGTAGCTGGTCTGAGATGTGCAGAGATGAGGCAGAAAAAGGCACCATTCCTCAGCTGCCTCATTCTGCTTCTTTCTCCATCACACTGTTTTTGTTGCATCTGCTGCCCTGGGTTTTTCAAGCATATTCCACACCTCTGACCATTGTGTGACAGCTATTGCCAGTTGATGACTGTTACTAGAGGCTCGCCTTTATATCTGTGTGCATATGCATTTTGTTAACACTGTAGTGTTTCAGGTGAGTGCTTTGAGACTGTGACACCACAATTTTTCTCTTTACAGTGCCAATACGGTATTCTGTGCTCTCATTAGGAAGCAGGGATTTTTTAAGAAATTAGGAAACTTTTTGCCTAAGGCTCAGTGGTCTAAAAGTAATGTTCTGCACTGAGTAGTTCAGTAAGTTCCAACGGTTTTCTAAGAAGCAGCATTTCTGCTCTCGTAGTTACAGGGTAATAAGCCAAAATAAGACTCCTATGACTCTGTAGGTGTAGAAACCAGTGCGATATTTATTCCTTACACATTACAACTCAGAGTAGTCAGATCTTCCACAGAAACAACATTACCTGATTTCTGACCCGCGTCAGGGTGGGAGGTGGGTACTAGCCTCATGAAAGAGGAGCATGATAATCCTATAAATGGTTGGGACACACTTGTACATCATTTGAATGAGACTGTGTCAGTCAGCAGGTAAGCAGTTTTGCAATAGAAAAGAAGCTGGTTTGCAGGAGCTACCCTGCAGTCCCACCACTTGGAGCAGGTGTTACGATAAGATAATGGTCTCTTGTAGTAACTCTTGTGAATCACAATCCTTGAGGAAAAAAGTAGGGACAAGCCCTTCAAATTGGGTTTCAAAAGCATATAAAGGGTTGACCTTACAGAGGTAGTTCAAGGAATAACCTAATCTTTCTGTCCCATATCCCCCCATGTACAAAAGCTTGCCTGAAATTGAAAGAAGGGGGGGAAGCTTGTAAAGGCGATGTTGATACCAAATAAAGAGACCAGTGTCCCCACAAAATCATTTTACAGCCTTTCTCTGCAATCCGCAGAGGATTACAGGTTTGCAGCATGTCTGACTGAGACCAAGGAGGGTTTTCTGCAAAATGGTTATCAGTGTAGAGTCAAGGCATAAACAGTACTGAAGTAGAAAACCTAATGATTCGAATGAATTGAGTGGGAGAAACGATGTGTCTTAAAGAAGATGCTTGAAGAAAATACATTTTCTGCTGTGCTTTTTTCCATTATTAAGCTATAGTAAACCCATGTGCACTCACAGACTTGCCTTCTGCAAAACTAACATAGTTTTAACAATTAAAGGTTGAAGTGTGGACTTCTGATATGATCCCTTATGACCTACACTTTATTAGATTTATGTTACCTTTTGATATGTTCTATTTGCTGGAAGCCCCAGCATCCTATCATTATGATTCAAACAGGCTTTGCTCCCTGCTCACAAATAATTGATGCTCCCTTTGCACAAAGCATAGTTTTCAGCTGATAAGCAGCAGGGTAATTGGCACCTTCACAGGATATTAGGCAGGAAAAAAAGCATCACACTTAGCCGACAGGAAGCAGACAGGAGAAGGTAACCAAATAATTGTGGTAGTGTAAGCGAGGCTAAACGCTACTTGAAAAGTTCTATATGTTTGCACTTCCTGTAGTAAATATTAAGATTTCTGTTTAGGCGGGGGG
>JAVFHW010063804.1:22124-56999 GCA_032159205.1 Eurystomus glaucurus suahelicus
TCTTTGTTTAAAGCCATTGTGCAGTTTTAAACACATCTACATGTAGCATTCTCTGTGTTAGCTAGTGGGTGTCACATAATTAACAGTACTGTCATATCAGACAGGTGGCTATGAATAATGCTAAATTGCAATGGATTCCTGCGCAGCTGGGTGCTACACATTGTACCTATAGGTTTGCAGCCTTAAAAAAAATAAAACTAGGTGTATTTGAGGGAGCCAAGAAATGTTTTCAAGTCTAAAATCCCACTCCATCCAAAGCAGATAAAAAACTTCTCGGCTGTGGTCACTGGCCATGTCACTGTGTCACTCTTGAAATATTTTTAGTTTGTTTGACTTTGCAATGCTATTCTGGTATGACTTTTGTGGTGTCCAGCAGCTAATAGCTATACATTTATTTTGAAATTTTCCTTTCAGGTTCAGCTGTGTATCTGTTAAGACTAAAACTGTCAAACAGATGAGTCATATCAAATGTGCAAGCTCACCAAATATAGCTTCTTAAGCTTTGGCTGGTATTTTTAACAAGTGTGGCATTTCTCACCGGTAATTGCCTGTTCTTTATTTCCTTTGTATAGAATATGGACTTCATAGTAAATGTATTGGTGCATCTTTAATCTTGCAAGTCACTCAGATACTACACTGAGTACACTGGAAATGTGTATAAATAGAAAGGTTAAAAATAAGTATAACTATGTAATGCCATGTGCTATTTCTAGCAAAAACATTTCTGTTTACTAAGATCCACTTTTATTAGCTGCTAGTTACCACTTCCTTTTGTGCAGTCCAAGCGTGTGAGGGGAGGAGAATGTTATATTAACAAAATAATTTGGTGATAAACCAGATTCTATTTTCCAGACCAGTAGGCCAATTATTAACATTTAATAGTTATTAAAATATCTCTTTGAATCCGTACAGAGCACCAATATATATGTATGAGGTTTAATTATTGCTATAGGGTTACAAAGGCTGTGGCGGTGTATTTTATTAGATAAGAATAAAGAGTGTCAGTGGAAATAAGACATATCACATTATACAACAGCTTGTTCCCAAGACAAGCACTTGTGTCTGTCCTGATGATGGTGTTGCTGTATTTGTTTTCCAATTACATCTTGAGTGAACTCAATAGAACACAAGGCATGATGGGAGAAATCGCCTTTCACTGCAATTACTGTTTATGGTCTGCCTACAAATAGGTGAAGAAACATTCTTACTTACTATCCTTACTTGATTTCTGAGTACATTCCTCAGTACTTGTGCCGAAATATGAACTTGCAGCAAAAGGAGCCACCAAGCAGAGCTCTCTCAGGCTCAGTCCTATTTCTCACTTGCATGCACAACAATTGCACCAGAGAAGAGGATTGATTTCTCCAACCAATCATACTTAAACATGCTAAACTTGTTATTGAGCTACGTTGTTGTTATGTAGAACACTGTGTTTATATGATACAATGCTTTCCACCGATACTAATTATGAAATGAGTTCTTGCTGTCCTCACAACAAACAGATAGTGAGAGTCTAGGTCTGTGTAACACACATAGGGCAGCAGTATGATAAGTCTTCCTGTAGCATATAGTTTAGGTAATTATGGTTATGTGTGTCTCACTGTAGGAGTTGTCAAACAATTAGTATTTTAAGAGCTCATAAATTTGTTATAATATCAAATTTCACTGAGTTTTTCTCTGTGCATTTAGCATCCTTAGAAATAATCTATTTTGAACCAGAAAACGTATGTTCTATTTTTCTCTTCTGGGCAGAAATGCAAGTGCCAGTTTTGTTGGAGAATACTCTCAATTGCTTCTTTAATATTATGACAATTTTTTTTTTTTTCTCAGAGTTGTGGAGTGTCGGGTATAATTATAGAACCTCTTATTGCGTTTTATTTAACCACTTTGTGATCAGCATTGTTGGCCTGTTATATGTTATGCATAGACCATTTGTATATGTGTTTATCTTATTTATGTGTGCAGAAGCTCATTTAGCTCATAGCACTTCCCAGCATTCCCTAGGTACCACTCTCTATTGGTATCACCCTCGTGGTACTTGACAACGCAGCTGATGAATAATAGTATTTCTGCAGCTCTGATTTCATAGACTCTGTCAGTCCATGGAAAGCCTTGCTGCTGTAGATTATCAGGCAACTGCATGAAAATCTGGAGCTGAGCTCCTCTTGAAACTGTACCCATTGCTCACTGTGGTCTGCTCCTCCAGGGCCTGCTGTTATCCTCACTGTGCTCAGAGGAATATAAGACTCCTATGATATTCCATGAATATCCCTGGAGTCTGAACGGGTTACCCCAGTGTTTGGAGAAATAAACCCTTCCTGGATTAATCTCAATGTGCTCTACTCATCTGGAGCAACAATCTGTTACTTAGCGACATTTCTTCCCACTTAATTTGTCCTTCTCCTGGGGCTCTGCTTGACAAAAGTGTACACAGAAAAAAAACCACCCCCAAAAACCCAACACCCACACCACTACCAACAACAAAAACCAACAAACTTTTAGTATCTGCTTTGGGGAATCCTGCCACACAAAACAGAGGCAGCTTCACTCAAGCTGGAAAAGGATGGAGGAAACAAAGGATCTAGCCACTACTTATCTGTTGCTACCAGATGCTCTTTAGCAACATAAGCCATTGCTGGAGTAACACCAGGCTGAACACATGCAATATTGTCTTCTCCGTCTTGTTGAATTCACTATTTGGAAGGAGAAACAAAGCCTTCGGTTTTGCACCTAGATTTTTGCCTCTAATTGCAGCATATGGATGCCTGTGGCAAGCTGAGGAAGTATCTTTTTAAATATATGCTCTGATGTGTAAAATTAGGAGGAGGACTTAAAATACAGCCCTGTGGTGCTGGTTGTTGTCACAGATGTAGCTCTACATTAAGAGATTGCGCTAATAAAGGAAATGCCACTTTTCCTCACACAGGACATTAGCCCTGCATTGGTCAGACAAAGCCATAAGTTAAGGTGTAATTGTAGTTATAACAAGAAATCTACTCTAGCCTAAGGAAGGAAAATCTGCTTGAGAAGCGATCACAGCATCTGCCTTGGACAGCTGAGGTTTAAGTTACAGTCTCTCTAGTAATGCCCAACCTTGTATCGCTCCCCATTGCTGTGGGCACAGCAGGGGCCTCTTGCTTAAAGTTATCAAGGGCTACAGGACCCACAGCTCTAAAGAGTCCCTGTGCTTTGTCATCCTTTTCCTGCTGCAGCTGCTGTTTTAGGCAATCTTTTGCAGTATTTCTCTGTTGCTGGCAGGAATCTGAGTCAAGATATATATTGTGGCTGTACTCCACAGCAGCCTCCTAATCTGCTAGAAGTGACAGAGCACTTAACAGTTTTACAGGCATTCATTCCTATGTTGTGGTTTTTTTTGGGTTTGTTTTTTTTTTTCCCCTACATCCGGAGTGTGAATTAGGATGACACTTTCAATGCCAGGATGACAATTTGGCATCCTTGATGTGATGTGTGTTATTGGAGCAAGGGAAGGCACAGCCTGCCTGTTTAGATCAAGAGAACACTTAAGAAGATACTTACTGTTCTTCCAAAGTCATCATTAGGCTCTATTAGTATTTGTTAAGTGGTTTGAGATTTTTAGGTGAGTAGTATGTTGTTTGCCTGCCATTACCATTCATACGGTAATAGAGGAGGGCTGATCTTGTGGCTGAAGCAGAAGCCGCAGAATCAGGAGATATGGCTCCATGTCCCAACTCTGCCAAAGACTTTTTTTTCTTTTTTGTGACAAGTCATTTAATCTCTGTCTCAGTTCTCCAGCTGTAAAATGGGAATAATAATGGTGCCTTGTTCCCAGCTTTTGCTTGTCTTATTATTGATGACTGCATTCTCTTTGGGGGTTAGAGTTTCCCTTGCTTAAAGGCTCAACACAAAGAGATCCTAATCTCAGCTACTTTAATACAAATAACAGCTACAAAAAATAGCACTATTACTACCTGGGCATCAGCATGACTTGTGACATCAATATCATGCTGACAAGTTCCTTACCTCTCAGGATTTTCTTTGCCCATCTCTGCTCTTAATCCTAATGCATTCAGTCCTGCTGGTGTGGAAAAACATCTTCATGGTTGGTACACCTCCCTCATGAAAGGAAGATTACTCTGGTCTTCTGCCTATCTCTGCTTGTCAGGAAGAGCTGCTGGCATTGTATCCTGCATACATCTTTGCTTAGTTGTTATACTCAAGGAAACCTTTAGTTAGTCTCCAAGGTGTGTCCATTTTTACAGAGGTTTGATTCTTTTGAGAAGTGCAACAGCCTCTTCTCACTTTTAAGCATTTGCTGAAACCTTTAATGTGGCATAATACTACCAGGTCCTCCTTCTTCCCTTTCTCTAACCATCTTTAACAGGTTTACACAGGTCTTTCCTCCAATAGCAGAATGAAAATAGCAAAAATATCAGCACTGAGTTTCTCTATTTCTTCGGGGCAGAGGTCCTGAAGATCTCAGTTAAGAAGACTGCAAGATCTTTCCTGGTGACTGGGCACCAGTTGTGGAGCCAGGCCTCTGAATAGTTCCCGTGGTTGCAGACCTGCTCTCATTTCTGGACTAGTGACCTGTAGAATTTCAGAAAAATCTGTTTGGTCTACAGCATCCTCTGTAGGCAATGTGTATTCTACCCTAATACAGTGACACAGACTGTAGTAATCACATCTAGCAAAGGGATAGTTCCCTGCTATAATCCTCAATCCTCATTAGCAAGAGAATGAAACACACGTTTATTCAGGAGTGGATTTGCCTATCAAGACTAATGCACTAAATGACAGTGAGGTCCACCTAGCAGAACATGTATTATAGTGTCTTAAAATATCTGAAATAATAGAAATGAAAGCTACTATTAAACAGAATTTAGGGCTAGGTTAAATGTTTTTATGATGGTTAGAAGTATCATAAATTAAAGTATTTCATACTGTTTATTACAGTTTCAGGCAAAGGAAATAATAAATGCAATGACTGGCTGATTAAAAAATATCCTATTATTGGCTAAATTATTAGTGGGCAGTGACCCTAATTAACAGGGTAATAAACCTGAAGATTTACTTATGATGCAGCTGTTGGGACACCATATGCTCCAGGTAGAGTTGCCCTGAAAATGAGAGGGAGCCCAAGGTTCCTGGAAGAAACACACCAAACAAAAATACTGGTTGATGAGAGTCCTTGAGTTCCTGGAACTGACACTATGTTGTAGGTTGCAGACCATAATTGTCCTGTAAATTTATGGCTTGGGTAATAAGAAAAGACATAGTTCTCACACAATGCACCAAGCAAATCTGGAGGTCAGATAACAAAGTTCATTGAATAGCATAGGTTTGCTTGCTGTTCTGGAAGTAAGACTGACTTCTCCTGTTATCTCCATTCCATCTTGCAATTAAGCAGATGAGTAAATATGAAGTCTTAATTGTTACCTCAATAAAATACCTAATACAAGGCATTTTTGAAGCGGGGGGAAAGCAACAACTGTAATAACTCAGTGGATCTGATCTACTTGGCGTCCAGTCTCCCCTTTTGGGAATGCCTCCTTTGCAGTCTCCCTTTTTCCTGTCATTTATTTACCTAGCTCTTTCTTTTTAGTTCATAATCTGACCTAGGTGAACATTTCGTGGTTTGTGCAATACCTAAGAACAATTGGACCCTATCCTAACTAATGCTGCCTTCAGATTTTTTTTTCAGCAACTTATCATGAAAAACCCAGAGGAATCTTTAGTTTCCCTGCTTCTTTGCTAAGCTATAAACATATATTCTGGGAATTTTAGAAGAGCCCAAAAGTTGTCTCTGAATCTGTTGGTGCATTTTATCTTCAGAAACAATAGCAAACTTTAAAATGAATTATTTGTGCAGGTTTACAGATTGAAGTCAGGGATGATTAATTTAATCACGTGCTTAGATATCCATCTATCCAATTTGCATGTTTAATCTGGTCATCAGATGTCTAAGGGCTATAAACTGTTCTTGTACTCATTCTGGGTACAAAACTGCTGCATAAAATTAAGGTCATTTTCCAACATCAGGCCTAATTATGTGCAGGGTGGCCTTCAGGCAGCAAAAGTAATCTTGTACGTTCAGTGGGGCAAAATGAAGAGCACCAAACCAAAAGGCCACCTCACTGCTTAAATGATTTGTTTCACCACAAAATAATGTACGAATAGGAAATTCTGTGGTTTTCTTTGCCTTCTCAGTTGCTCAGGGAAAAACAGTTATCAGACAAGCCTGCTGTATGGGTAGCTATGTTTTTAATTTTTGTAGCCATTTTGTTATTTGGAATTCTTCCTGTTTGAAAATAATGGGGAATAATAAAGATGTTTAAATTAGAGCATTGTCTGTAGTTGGGGATAGAATGATCCCCCATGTCTCTGGGGGCTGAACCAAATTCCACTGATGATTTTGGGAGTTTCCTAACTGCTTGTCAGTGGTTTTGGAATAAGTTATCAGTGGCCTAAAACAAAAGCACAAAATTCCTTAGCCAGAAGTTAGGCTTGGGGATAGAAATTTACAACTTTACTGTTGTTCACAAATTTACTGATAAATGTAGAGGGTTTTAAGGCATGGGTAATGCCTTAGCTGTAAAACAATTGTATGGTGTTTTTCCTCCACAAACATACCCTATCAAAAAAGATCAAAAGCAAACCAATATTTTCATTGTACCTGTTCCTTGGCAAAAATCCTTGCTTCCCGTAATGCCATCTGACATTTCTTGTCCTGTGAAATTTTTACTCCTGCTGTGATTATTCAAAGCAACTGCCATAAAATATACATGAATTATGGTCAGCAGTCACCCTTAGCATTTGGGGCTGTGATCAGACATGAAGGCCATGTGTAATACATTTTATTGGCTTCAGGACCACACCTAGGAGGAGGGCTGTACCTGCTACATCCTCCACTAACCATACTGGCATGACTGGAATCTGTGTTTTCCACCCCTGATAGCTAAGGCTCTGCTTCCTTTTAAAATTTAGAGGCAACAGAGCATCATCTTCTCCATCATCTGTTTGGGTATGTGTATATAGGTATAATAACGTCTGCAAAGCTTTCATGCACTTCCTCCCTCTGCTACCTCCTTCCCCAGTGATTCAGTCACTTCATATTGTAATACTTTGTTGACTATTGATTTTTCGTTAAGGTTGGAGCCCAGTACAACTGTATGAGCATTCGTTGGCTTTAATTTGATGTTATGCTGCTGCCTTCCATTCCATATTGACAGGCGTCCTCTTATTTTCAGATTGGTGTCCATTCACTGATGAACGCGCACTAGGGGGATCATGACCTTTTCTCTTATCTGGACAGCTCTTGGCTTCATGAACATTTTTTGCTGCAGGGTGTTATTAACAACAGGGTGATAGAACAAAGAAATGAAGCAATGGGAAGCACATCAATGTATGAAATTTGCTTTATTAGGATT
This sequence comes from Eurystomus glaucurus suahelicus, assembly GCA_032159205.1. Lineage (NCBI taxonomy): Eukaryota > Metazoa > Chordata > Aves > Coraciiformes > Coraciidae > Eurystomus > Eurystomus glaucurus. The sequence goes on from JAVFHW010063804.1 coordinate 29,534, forward strand.
CCCCTGAGGCCAGAGAAGTCCCTAATTACAGAGGTGTTACATCCCTTCTTGGAATAACAAACTATATTTTTAGCAGTAATGAGAGCATGATTTTGAAATCACTGTGTGGTCGTCCTCCCACTGTACAGATGCCTGCTTTTTTTTATTTTTCATTTTATTCACATTTTCCCAGATACTAATTTTGAGAGAAACAACAAAAAAGCAAAACATCTGTGAAATTACCTGCTACTAACTGAACAAATATCATGTTTCAATATATGTATTTTGAATTTTGAGCTTTCCTGCCATTCTATTTCACTATGTAGGAATGCAGTATAATTTGTAAAGGAATCCAGTTTCTTAATATGCTTATGCAGAGACATGGCCACAATATATTAGTGATATGAGTGTGAATCTCTTATGGCATCAGGATGCTCTGTTTGGATAAATACTGGGAAGTTTTTTTGTCATAGAAACCTTGTCTGAGCATGCCTGGAAGATGAGCTGGCATACTGAATTCCCAATCGTAGGCCTTGGTTGATATCCCCCAGATTCTCTTTACATTTTGATGTTAATTGTTTCCAGAATATCCTATTTTAATCTTCTTTTGGTCCTCTTGTTCCCAGACTTCTGAGAAAGACTAAAGGTAAAATGAAAAGCAAACAAAATACGTTTTTTCTGCATATATAAGCTTATTACAACCCATAAAGCTCTTAAAAATAGTGTGATCTCAGCAGAGCTCATCGTGGCCTGGACATGCTCCTATAGATGGAGGAGAGACTAAAAGGCCCTATTGCGAAATGTGTAACCTTCTGATTACCCAAATAAGCAGCCCTTATGCTATTGCCATAGCTTCTGACCTCTCATGTCAGATGTGCCTGACTGATAGGCCTTTCTCAAGACTTTTAGTTTACAGATCTAAAAACAAGTGGAGACAACCAAAGACACACACACGAAGAAAAAAAAAAAACAAAACAAAAAACAAAAAAAAAAAAAAAAAACAACAACAAAAGAAAACCAAACCAAAACCCACCCAAAACACACAAGCCAACCTTAGCAATTCAACTATATGAGTACTCCCAGAACCCTTCTAATAGTACATTTCTCGCTCAGTTCTGCTTTGTCCCTTCCTTGTTACTTTGTGTTAGGCAGCACTGCGTGTAATAGAGGCATGCCACTAAAAATAGTGGCGATGGTTTTTAACTGCATGGGCTGTGACCAGCTTTACCATCTTCAGTGGGGTATGGAGCAGCCTGACGTCAATGTATCCCATTGCCCTCTGTTGTGCTGATCCAGCACTACCCTCTTCCTGTAACAAACAACTTCAGCTGTTGGTGAAAGTTATTCTCATTCAGGACAGGGCCATATAGTGCAGATTTCAGGGCTAGAGGGGTAAAATCCGTGGTAAAATGACCATCTGATTTTAGAGTATCTGTTTAAATCTAAAAAAATTAGAAGATCTTCTAGGAAGAACCTTTTAAAGTTCTTCATTACATCAGGATTCACTGGAATATTCCATTTTCCTGCCACTGTCTTTCATTTACTGTTAATTAACAATATTAAAACAGACAAAAAAACCCACCTTGATGGTAGTTTTTATAAGTGTTCCTAACTGCGTTGTAAATGGAGGCTTACACTGCATCTTCTTCAGCCCATAAATGCTTTTTCTCAATAATATACGGATTGTAAAAGGTTAAAGTGCTCCCATATGTTTCAGAACTTTGACCGCAATGATGGTCACTGGTTTGGAAAAATAACCAAGCACTCATCTGGCCAGAGAAGGGGAGAGAAGAATTTTTTAAGCCTGATAAGTAGGATCCTCAGTTGGTTTAGGGGACAGGAATTCCTCTGCCTGGCTTAATGTATGCTTATTTATACAAGACAAAAAAAAGTTCTGAAAGGTAAGTTCATAGTGACCTCATTTCAGAATGTCCTGCAAGAACAGGGTGAGGGGCTTACCTGGGAAATGGGAAGGACAAGTCCTTGTCTATGGCCTGGAGCAGTCCCAGGGACTGGTCCCTGGGCTCTTTCCTGTAGTGCTGCCTTCATCCAGCTCCCCAGGGAGCTGCCTCTGTTGTCATCACACCTTCCTAGCTGCTCAGGACATGCTTCTGTTTTTTCTGAAGTACTTCTGTCCTAAATGTCAGAAAATGAAAGAAAAGTTTTGCTCAGCCTGAAATTTTTGAAAATAGGTGAAAAGGTGCATTGTAAAAAGACTCTTGGTGCTTTTTTTGTTAGATGATTCAATTTAACTTACTCGGTGTGTCAGGGAGAGATCTACATATGCAAACACTGCTCTGTGCTTGTTATGCTTTTTAAGGACCCTGGTATTTTTTTTATGTGCTGTGTATTTCACCCAGGATTGTGCTACAGGCATTTCCCTCTCTCTGACAATAATTCAGTCAGCCAAATATAAATCAAAGGAAACACCTAATTGGCTCTTTCCCCTTTAAAATAAAAATTCTACCAATAAAAATATTTTGCTTTAGCCCTCTTCTGCCCCTGAAGCTCCTTTTAGTCTCTTTTGCCACTCCCTGGATTGTTGTTTATTCACGATACCTCTTTCGCAGAAGACAGAAGCATCCACATTCATACTTCACCAGCAGCATTGTGATTCAATAATGAGGATGAAATGCTTTTGGGATCCTGTGCTTATTGAAAGGCTGAAGCTAACCAATCTACTTGGTAGGAAGATGACTTTGTTCAGCCAAGAAATATCATTTTACTGAGCTCCTAAAGCCCACACTAACTACTAGAGAAAATGTTAATTGAAAGATGAAGGTGTAATTGCACCAGACAAGTAATTTTTATTGAGTAATTTTTCAGTGTTAGGAGGGCAGAAACAGCAGAGTTTCCTATTAGTGTTAAGGAAAGATGCACAGCTGAATCTCTGAACCTGATGATGAAAGTTTTCCTCTTTATTGTAACAGTTAAAACACATGAAATTCTTTTGCAGTTAAATTACAATTAAATGCTTTCCTTCTTTAGATGGTTGGCAGATCTACAGAGCATTTTTTCCTCAAATGTGTATCTTTGTGCTCTGTATACCTGTGAACACAGCATGCACTGGCATCCTTCAAAGTAGGGAGAGAAAACCACATATACTCATGTGCTGAAAAAGAGCCTTAGGTGGCTGATCTTTCAGATAAAATAAGTGGTTCTAGCACTAAAAGGGAAGGAGGCAGAGGACGTAAAGCATCTTCTGTTGTAGTATGTGCCTCTATTTTGTCATGAAAGGAAATAAAGCAATGGAAAGACAGCAACTCTTCACAGTCAGGTGGTTTTTTTCTGTTTTGGGGGGAAAGTCTGACTTAAAAGTAAAACCTGAAGGCCCTTGCATTTAAAACCATTTGGTAGCAAGATTATCTTGGAGGCAAGGACATGCTCAGATCTATAATCCATTTTACTGTGATGCAGTACAGCTTATTAAAGCAACAATGTCTGAGGTAGCAGGCTCAAAATTTCATCTTAAAATGCCATAGGACATTTACCTTGTCTCCTAATAACCATACAAACATGGGAAGTTTCCACTTTCTAATGCAATGGTTAACTCAAATATCAGGGGTATATTTAACTTTGAGGGCTCAGGTCTGTGTTTGATGAAACAAAAGCCCTTGTAGACACAAGAGAGAATCATCATGTCCTGTTTAGGGAGTGGGCACTCAGCAAAAGGCTGAAAAGAATATGTTATCATTTTCTAAGTGCCAGAAATGTGTGCAGCAGTGGACCAGGTGCGTGAGGAGATGTGATTTCTTTCCCAAGGAGTTAATAATTTAAATAGGCAGAGGGAACCAGGTGGGGCGCTTCTTTAAATCTGTCCTCAATTAACATCATTGGATAGCAGGGCTTTTGGAGTACAGAAATGCTGCAATACGCAGCAGTATGCTCACCTGGATGGGCCCCACTGGCGGAATATATGGAATGAGATCACCACCCTAGGCAGCACTCACCTGTGGAAGAAAGGTATGTCAGCTTTTCATAAAGTGTAGTATTGCTACACGCTGAAGAAGGAACAGGAACATGTTTATTCTATAGGCATGACACACGTCATTTCAGCAGGGAGGATGAAATTGGCAAAATAAGAATTTGGCCGGGTAACTAGAGATAACATTCCACCTCTGTCAGAAATAGCCACAGGAACTGTAATGGGTACAACTGGCAGAGAGGCTAGAGATAGCTCCAAGACCACTAGCGTTATATTGAAATAGTGGCTTAACACCAATTAACTCTCTCTGCTTATGACCACCAAGTATTGAGATGTTGCAGCTCCAGTGTCTTCCTCAGCCTTACAACAAAACAGAATTTATCTTGTTACAATGAAAAACTTTGCTTTGAGTAACTAAAAATTAATTTTCTTTCTGTGCAAGAAAACACATTAGAAAATGAAGTGTCAGGGGCAGGCAGGGCAAAATCCCCCTTCGCCCTTCTGACAGGGTGATCCTGGGAATCGTTCCTGTGACCATTGAACACCTGTAGTGCCTGGCATGGTCGAAGCTGAAAGAGTTCAGCATCTTGCAAGGTTGGACTTGTCTTGATGGGCCAGGGATGAAAGGGAAATAGGCTTCTATAGCAACTATCTTGTGATCTTCTAAACAGCCTTAAAGCTGTTTTTCCACTCAAAATGAACAAGGGAGAGATTTTCTGTACTTACCTGAGTGTCATTATGGAAAGCTACTTTGCCTTAACATGGAACAATGTACAGTAAGAAGAGATACTGTGTGTGGTTTTTTAAATCATTGCCAAATGAATTGCTGGTGTAGTCAGTTTAGGTGTAACATGAATAAAAAGGAAATTAATTTGGTCTGGTATTTAATTTTTACCAAACCAAGAATATGTTGGTGCCAGATACATACAAATAGTATCTGCTTTTCAGGGCAAGCTTTTGCTTGCTTTTTTTTTATCTTGTATTAACACATTACAATGAAATGCATGGGATACTTTGAACTTGTGGAAGATTCACTGTATCCAAATTAAGATGGAATCTTCATGAGCATTATTATTCTTAGAGCTCCTGAAATTGACTACTGCTGGAACCTGTTGCAAAGGACAGTTTGTGGTGAACAAAGGCAATCCTGAAAGCATGTGTTCACTACAAAGATGTTCGCTGCTTTAGGTGAGGGAAGGGTTGATATTTCACTCTGTGCATCTTGTTTTCACCTAGGACCATGCAAAGGCTTTGTAACGAAGTCAGAATATAGTTTGTGTTAATTTTCCCTTCCACTACAAATGGCAAACTTTCACAAGGACCGAGAAGTGGTGAAAGTGATTCTGAGTTTAGTGGCATGTGACCAGAGGATAAGAGAGTTTGTGATGCAGGGAGAAGGGAAAAAAAATTAGAGCAAACTCGGTAATATCTGGGCCAAAATCTTCCTGCTGACATCTGAACTAAAGGCATTTGTGTAAATTGGCAGTGATCTTATACTATCATGAGGATGGCCAAAAAATGTTTGCAGTGATGCAGATTTCTAAAAGTTCCTGAAACAGGGCCCAGTTATTTTGCTTCAGCTTGTGAGTCCAAGCCTTCAGTTTGCTAGCCACATCCTACAGGATTCTGAATCCTTTCAGGTATTGTTGACATCAGAGAACCTCAAGGACAGTCAACACTTTTGCGATGTATTTTTTCAAGGCACTCAGCATTTAATTAAATGGGTACCAGGCTGGCTAACATTCAGTATCTTGAAAAATCTATCTGCAGCTATATAGTTATGATAGCAACTATTTTGTAAAAGTTATTGAAAACACAGGGCTTTTCCACATATTCAGCAGAAACCAATGCTGCAAGCAGGGGCGCTGGGACCCGGGAGCTCTCAACCAGGGAGAGAGGTCAGGAGCCTGTCTTGCACATACTGCAACCCCTTCTCTTTCCATCTACACATGCATACTTGGCAAAATTAGGCTGCTATTGTCAAAGCAGCACAGGCAGCATCCTTTGAAATCATTATTACAAACACCATTTTAAAGCTTTTTTTCAAAACCAGGTGTTGTACTTTAATGACAAGCTTTGAAGCTTAGCCATGACAAAGCTTGGAGAGTATTTTGGGTTTGGGGATAATTTTTTGTAAAATATACCATGCTTCAATAAAATTCAAGAACCCATACAAGATATCTTCTCTGTTTCCCCAGCATTAAATTAATCATATCAGTCATCATCTAACATTTGATAGTCTTAATGCTAGTTCCGCATAAAAGTTGTGGGTAGCAAAGGGTAGCATGATTTGTCCTGGTCCATGTGCATAGTTACCTCTATGTACACAGCGATATCTGCAGCTCTTTATCAGAACTGAGATCAGTAGAGGAAGCCATACAAAGGTGCACAAATAGATTGACAGTGTGCTGAAAAGGATTTTTTTGCAACTGTGAGGTGCTTGCAGCTTGTTCCTCTATAGAAACCACTGAAAAATTGATACTTTTGAATGAAGTGATTAAATACCATGTTTGAGGTCTGACATTCCTGTGACACCTGTAACATTTTGTTGATCTTGACTGAAGCTGTTGAAGTTCTTTACTGCACTGTGTTTTACAGAGAAAATATGTAAAGAAACATGCTACCTAGGACTTCCCCTGTGTTTGTCCTGCATGGGTAAAACTGTGCCAAAGTCATCCCCCAACACAGCTGTAAAACAAAATTAAATACAAGCATATGAGGGTTAAAAGTAAAATACTCCCTAATATCTCAGGTAATTTACACGTTAAAGAGCGCTGTGGAATGAGTTACGATGTCATGTCAGAAGCCACACTTCAACCCCAAATCTGCCAATCATTATAAAGCTGAGTTTGTTGGGCCTTAGACACAGGGACCTAGCCAACTGCCTCAGGCAACATCCATACTTATTAGACAACATGGACCCCAGGGAGCTTTTCAGAGCATGGCCCTCACCACCTGGCTAAAGCAGAGAGTAATGAAAGGCAGCAGTACAACAAAGCACTAAGTGACTACAGCCCTGGCTGCAGAGCATGAATCCAGTGCCTACTAGGGCAAGTAGACTTGTCTTGTCCCCAGGGGGGACACAGACACGTTAGATTTGTTTTCACGTCTTCTATGTTCAGCACTTCTGCCAGAAGATATTCCAAAATCTTTGCAGCATTCCTGTTTCATACAGTGGTGAGCCTGTGGTTTTTGTTTGACTTTGCAATTCCTGTAAAGAAGCTGCAGTTTCCCTTTAGCTGGATGGATCTTCTTGGGGGTTTGTTGTTGCTTTGTGATTTGGACATGGGCAGATGCAGGGTCAGATTATTGATCCGCCGGCGTTTCCTCCTGCTGTGCTGGGTAGCAAAGCCTAGAGGGAGCCATCTACGCGGGCTGCGCTCCGAGGAGGAGGAGGAGGAGAGCTTTCAGCAGGACGAAGCATAATGATAGAGCTGAGATTTTTCTGAGCATTTTCTTGGCTTTTTTAGTAGAGTCAAGTGTGAATATTTTCATAAAGAAATGCCTGCTTGATGCAGGTTTTGCAGATAATTCTATACTCTGCTCAAGCAAAGGACTGGAAATAAATCAGAAAAGCAATTTTAAAAGCTGAAAGAAATATCTAAAGTTGTCACCTATGTCATAGGCATTGGGAATACTTCCTTTTTATGTCTTTATTCATTGTACTGTATGGTACAATTATATTTACAGATTTTTCTACACTGGTTAAAGGAGTTTTTCAGTACACACTACTTTTTTTTTCCCCCCTCCTGCAACACGCTTTGTAATACAATGACTAGCTTTAAATCCTTCAGAGTAGAGGACTTAAAGGTAAAGTCTAGTACAAAGTCATATTTCAGCAGTTCAGACAGGGAAATCAAGTAAATTTTATTTTCTGTTCAGAGTGGGCTGGGAGAGAGGAGCATCCATAAGGCAGGAAGATACCATGCTGAACACAGGGGCTGACAGTTTTGCTTCCTTTAACAGATCACCTTAGATTTTCCATTCTCTTAAAAAACTGTGAGAAGCACTTGCTCCACCTCTCTATGGTTTTTACACATAGATATTTATAAAATCCAAATCCAGTGAACCATTTATCTGTTGTCATATTGTAGCCACAAGGTATATTCAAAGCACTGATGGATTTAATCTTAGGGAGAGTGTGAAAACGACGTTTACTTAAAACACTCGTTTCCACATTTAGCCATATATATTTTAAGTGGGACAAGGGCACAAGTAACCAGAGATAGTTAATACTTCCTATCTGCTTTTAAAACCTTCCTATTACTGCCTGTCAGCCTTTCAAAAGCAGAAAGAGCATGAGCAGGATACTGTGTGTATGTGTGTTTGTCTGTGTGTGTGAGAACAATTCTATAAAAGATTATCTTGCACACAAAGCAAGTGGCCCTGCCCCCATTGTGAAGGCAGAGATTCCCCCGAGATTAGGCGAGAAGGAATTGCTTGTGGTCAGCAGAGGCAGGAGAACAATAGAGCCCAAAATGGGCAGCAGCAGCGGCAGTCGCTGAGGTGGGTGAGAGACTGGCCAAATGGCCATTGCAGGCTATGTGGTGTTGTCACTGACACCAGAAATGGCTAAAAGGTCTCAAATTAGCAATTGTTATGATTAGCAGGTGGTTTGAGAGATAGGAGGTCTAGGGAAGTGATTGGTGCTTTATGCATCACATGCTATTTAGTCCAAAACACTCTTCAATTGCTCATTAACAGAGAATCATGAAATTACTTAAAGGAAAAAAGCTCTACAGAAATATAGAGGGTTGTAGACATCAGTTCTTTAAGGGGGACATATCTTTTTATAAAAGTATTACAATTCCTTCAGATTTTATTTTTGTGAAGGAATTCTGTTAGAAAACCTGTCAGAGAAACCAGTGTTATTCAACAATATTTCATGTGATGAGGAAAAGCTGAAAAAGTTACTGTGTAACATATGCATTCCTTTCATAAATACCTCACGTATTCAGATTGTGAATCTGCTCTTAAAAGAGGTCTAAAGACACAAGATTCAAAAACAGATTTATAAGAATCAAAGTTCAGAAGTGTTTCAGTCCAGAGGTTGGTTCAATTTTAACCCACTGCACTAAAGGGAGATCCCATAAAATTTCTTGACTTTGAAAATAAACTCAAGGATGTCGGGGCCATATTATCACTGGCTCTTTTAAAAGCTAGGACTGAATTCTCCAATTTCATGGATGTGCAGATACCAATACTCTCCTGAGGACTGTCTCTGTTCCAGACCCAAAATCTGGAGCACAGAAAGTCCAAAGACATTCTTGGAATAATATCCGTTTACACATTGAAGCCTGCTCTTCTTTCTTAAGACTTATACTACCTACTTCCATTCTCACAGCAGAGAGAGTAATGACTCGTACCCAGCTTCAATGTCATGAGCACTCTCCGAGTGATCTACAAAACTGTGTCCTGGACATGCCAGGGGAGTTAATTCTGCCAAAACGTCTCTAGTTAGGGACCCAAGCCAAATTTAAATTTTGGTATAGTATTTTGGGACTTAGCTGTTTCTGAAATGTCATAGAAAATACCAAGCTGACTGCATCAGCACTGGGCTATATCACTGCTACTTTTTTCATGTGCTGCAGGCCACTGGACAACTACAAGATCTTTTTTGTGTTTGCCAGAACTGGGTTTAAAAGCACACCCTGAAGGCAAAAACTTCAGTGACCTGTCCCTAATTCCAAGGAACTTGGCAGTGATTGGGCTGGCATTATCTCAAGATAGAAATGATACTAATATATCCATTACTGGTGGTTATTTTGGAAAATATTTGCTGCACTGCCAAGAAAGTCACAACACACACTATGCCTCCAGGTCCTGCTGGATTCCACCAGCAGGAGTGTGAGAATAGTTCTGTGGCCCACACTGAGAAAGTGAGGGGGAAAAGGCAATAGCCTGACGAGATGTTGTCCTTTAAGTTTCAGAACGGTTGTGTAAAATAGAAACACAATTTCATGAGATGATAATTTCTCTGAACTTGCAACAAGGGGAAAAAGAAAGCCCAACCCATAGCCTCTATTTGAATCTGCAGGCATATGGCATTTCAATAGCTCTTCAGCTGCCATCACAGAGGGCTGGATTCAGGGTGGCTGAGACCTGATTGTAGACACAGCTTAGGACAGCTGGGGTCTTGAAGCTGGCACTCAGGCATCTAAAATTTGGCAGGATGAATCTCCAAAGGGAAAGATTTCAAGGGGCAGGAGATAAGGACAGTTTGGCAAAGGAAGGTTTGATTCCAGTCTCATTGAATAATCATAAATAAACATTTGGTCCAGGCTCACTGAATAAGCAATCCAGATGCCCATGCCACAGAAAGTAAATGGAAGGGATTAAAAATGGAGAAAATAATGTGAAGGGGGATGAGGAAATGCCAGCTTTTACAGTCTTTGTTCTCATAATTATACCTTTGCCAACATAAAAAGTGCAGAAGTAGTACTTTATGGCTTATAAAATTATGATATGGATATTATAACTGTGAAAGTTTTAAAAAATGCCTTAGACTTGAATATTACAGAATTTGCAGCCACCCTACCATTAAAGATACTGTGTTTCCTAAAGATGCTTTTTGGTGAAGCCACTATGACAAACCCTTTGTTTCACGTTCAGTGAAGCCGGAGGTGTTATTCCTCACAAATGAGATCATTTCCAACTCGGAATGATATGTACATAATCATATATATACTAAATAAAATCTTGTCCAAAACCTGCAATCGCCCCCTCTTTCTGTCATATAATTTACGCTTGCAGCTTGAAGACAGAAAATTACTCTGCAGGTGCATGTCTGAGTATTTTTTCCTTTGCTGAGAAGTTGGTTGTGAAGGTATTTAGATTTGTGCCTGTAATTGAAGGGCAAGAACAAAAAAATCCAGGGCAAGTAAAGTTAAAAAAGACACCTTCCCTTTCATAGATCTGAAGTAATATACTATAAAATAAAGCTGTGATCAAATACTGTTAATAAAATCTTTAATGTCAAATGATTTTTAGCATTGCTGTTCACTTCAGAAATAATTATTCCAGCTTCTGTTTTATTTTCACTTGGAGAAAAAAAGTACTGTAATAGTTATGGTTTATCTATGTGCAATTTTTTTCCTATTTCTTTCTGCTAAATACCAGGAAGCACTATCACAGATTTCCAGTGTGTGCTCCTGTTTCCTTTCCAACTCGGGTGGCCACAGAATATCTATCTGCCTCCATTCCCATCCCATAACCACTCAGCTGTCCTCTAGTGCACAGCTGAGAACTTGGGCTTCTTCCTGATCCTCCACTTTTCCTTCTTGTGGTTTATTTGCTTGCTTTATCAATGTTCATACTGAACATAAGAAAGTATTCAGTAATTTTTCAAACTGTTGTAATTTATATGTAGTTTTTGTATCGTATCGTACCAGAGACAACTGAAAATGAGGAATGAGGTGGAAGCCTTCCGTGTGCTGTTGCATTTCTCTAGGTCAGACGAAGTGCAGCAAAATCTGCCAGCTTGATTTTAAAATCAATGTATTCTGGTGGTCATTTGTAAAATAGCCATGGAATTTCCTCACAACGCTGCATTTGTAAAAGCTCTCAAACCTTCCTAAAACCCAAGCTGTGTACAATATTTACCTTTTCTTCTGTGGTGAAAGAGACCAAACCTCACCTGAGAGGTGATACCAAAGGCATCCAGGCTGCACAATGTGAATGAGAAAGAAGCCTCCGTGGCATGGAAACTGGTGCCTTAAACTCTTTTCCCTGGGTTTAGTCAGGTACCTTCTTCTGTTCCTCTATTTCACCATGTTTTATTTTGAGATTTTTTTGGGTAGAAATCTGCAGATTAAGAATCTCTCTTGTACAGAAAATATCAACCAAGCCAGGGAAGATGTCTACTCTAGTGAACCTGGTGATTCAGAAAATGCAAATTTTTATGAAGCACCTGGATGCTCATATTATACCCTTCTCTGGGAAAGACAAAGATTTTCCCTAAAAGCAGAAGTAGTCTTAAGTACTAATAATTTTTTTTTTTTTTTAAAAAAAGGAATAAGGTTTAAATTTCCTACTTAAAATTTATTTACAGGCACTAGAAATTTCAGCCCAAAAGGATGATCTTTTCAGAAAGCTGTGGAAAAAGTTAAAAGGGAAACTGCTTTGCACAGCTCCAGTGCTTGCAGCTGCTGATATGGACATCCAGTAAAGTGTACAGAATGAAATGGCAGTGATAATCTTCATAAAAAATTTAGAATGAATGCAGGGTTTGAAACTTTTGTATCCCGAGTGGGTTTTGTTTGGTCCACAGTGGAATAGCTGGCTGAGGGCTCATTAAATGACTGAGAATAATATATAAGGAAGTAAGAGAAATTACAGCTGTTCATTAATCTTTAGATTGTTGAAATTATTTATCTGTTGTCGTCACTCTTCTCCACTACTTTGTGTTGTATTTAATTCTGTTTCCATCAAAAGAATCATATGAAAAAGAGAATTCTTAGAAAACTCAGCTTGCTAAAAATAATGTGCTGCCATCTCTGGCTTTTCAAGTGGAAGTCAAATAAGTGTCGCTAGGAATTAAAAAAAATATTTCCTTTGTAAGAAATCTAGATGAAGATGAGAAGTTTGAAAATAATTAATAGACTTCAAGTGAGGCATCAGGCTTTTTTCCCCAGACCACCAGAAATTTTACATACTACTTCTCATGTTACTGTCATTAGAAAATGGCTAAAAATTAGATGGCTTTGTGCTTTTTGTGGCAAATCCCTCTTTGTTTTCTCAGGATGCTGTGACAGTACAGAGAAGCTGTAAATTTTGTTCAGATACACCTGGAAGTTTCTGCTTCTGAAGGGGGTAGAAGCAAAACTGGAATGAAAATAGGACCTTGTAGACAGGTACCCAGTCCCCTAAGGTGGGGGGAGTCTGGGCAGAAGGTTTGTTGTGCCTGAGGCTTTCCATATTGAGAAGGTAAAATATATCCAGAATTTAAAAGCAAATGAATAAATAAATAAATATTAACTTCAGAAGCTTCTGTAAAAATACAGGAGTAAAAGGTTTTGATATGGGAGGAGAGAGAGAAATGAAGCAGGAAATCGGTACAAGAGAGTATCTGGAATGCTGCACGGGGAATAGGAGAGTTCTGAGGGTGCTCAGTTCAGGGGCAAGGTGGAGAAAGCAGGAAGAAAACGTGCAAAAGGTTGTATATTTTAATGGCAGGAAGAGGATTCAGAAGACCACTGAGGTCCAAAGAAATGGAAGAAAATAAGTTTTTCATTAATGGAAGGGATATGGAAGGTGAAATGGAGTCGTAACATAGAACCAGAATGTTTAAATGTGAAGGTTAATCCAAAAGGATTAAAATGCATAACATTGGAGTTCAGTCAGTACCCAAAGAACAGAGACTTTGATTAGGATCTCTGTTATTCTCCATTTTCACATGAAGAACTGCACTGACTTAATGCAGCAAATTTGGTTCAAACGTCTGCTGCTGAAAGCGGAACACTGTGAATACCTGTATAGGAAATTCTTCAGCTTTTTCAGAGCTCCAGCACTAGGAAGGCTGAAGACCAGCTGATCAGAGGCTTTTCAGGTCCTATTTTCAGATATTTCACTCTTTGCAATGAAATAGGACCTTGGTTCATAAACTGTGAGATAATACACAAATGGGCAAAATGGAGGAAAAAAAGGCATGAAAGTAAGCTAAAACTGAAGCTATTCAAAGCATCCATTTCCAGTTGGTATTGACGAAGGTACACATGTGCTATATGTGCATATACATAAAAGACATTTATCTACACATGTGGCTAGTGATGCTTTGGTTTGAAAAAAAATATGTACTTTCCCTCTCTTTTTTAACCTTATCTGTGCATTCTTGGGTCATGTAGCCTTTGTGCTGACTCTGGACAAAAATCCCCCTTTGATGGAGGATACATGCTGAAAGGTAGAATTCTGAATTATGTTCTCTAAATTATCCTGTGCTCAGAGAGCAAGTATTGATTTTAAAAATGACTGAGCCAGACCTCGCATTGCAGTCCCCCCAAAGCACAACAAACAGCAGTCATGTGTTCAGCTACCAAGAGGCCATGGTGCTGGCATTGTTTCAAAAAATCAGAAAGTCATCAATCAACCAAATAGTAATCGGAATAAGTACATGGTATCTAAAGACACATTTTATCCAGTTACATGCTCCAATTCAGTTAGCTACGAGGAGAATTAGAACAATATTGGACCGATTAACAAGTCTACCTTGGGAACTGTGAGCTGTTATTTATTTTGCTGCCTTGTATAAAAGAATGAAGAGAATTTCATCTGCATAGTTAAGCATTCAGTAACTTCCCACAATAAATAACCCAACATCTCTTTGTGTTAGAGCATTTTTTACAGAGCTTGATTAAGAACACAGAATTTTACTGTAATTGGTTGCTGTAGCTTTCAAATGGTTTGGACACAATTGTGTTTGAAGATATTTTTTTTTTACCTCAGTAGCTGTTAGTCATTGATGCTGCAATAGAACTTCACAACCAGTAAAATTATTAGGATCAGTGTATTCAAAACATCATTTAGTTTTATTTTAATGATACGATTTAAGGATCAATGCAAAAAGCTCAGTTTAGAATTTCAGTCTTGCACAATTCAATTGAATCAATAATCTACGGTGTTGCTATGCAGGATGCGCTTCACAATAATACAAAATATACAATTTCTAAAGAAATACATGGCTGAAAAATACACCAGTCAAGTGAATACATCTAGCTTTGTACACTCGCAGCTGTCTTTTGGGACATACAACACAGGAACAGACAGACTATACAAAATGCTTTGTAAGTTAAGGTAATAGCTCATACAATTAAGATGGTTGAATTTTTCTACTGCTATATAGCATTTCCCATAATGAAATGTCCGATTTTTAGGTTTAGAGGTTTAGAACTCCAGGCTTCGATTGCTATTAAGTATAACATGTGGTTTTCAGTATACAGGGAATTAATTTAAAATTAGTTTAATTCAATAAATCTAGAGTTTACTAGTGAAACAAAAAGAAGGTACATGTGTACTTAAGATGTTATGGTATTGTCTCGTAAGACCTAAATTTTTCATACATTTTTAGTGTTAGGAAGAGAGGATATTTGTCTGTATTCTTACTAATGATAAATACAAATGAGTTCATGTTTTCTTTCCTTAGAGCACCCCACCTGTCTGTGTTCTGTAATTGTACATGAAACCTGCAAGATACAATTTACATTCATTTGTAAGGGTTTGCTGTAACTCAGATTTAGTAGGAGTTCACATCACGCAGCCACTCCCTGCTCTTTGTTTCCTTAGCTTTCAAGAGACTGCAAGGTTGAAGGAGTGGAGCTTTAATTACCTTCTCACTGCAGAAAAGGGTGACTTTTCTAGGTCTGAGCTTACAAAATGGAGCTGGAAGGATCAGAATTAATCTGTATGATACCTGGCCAATGTATTCAGCTACTTGAGGGTCATCATATTAACATGCTGTCAAGTCCCATCCCTCTCAAAAGCACTTCTGTCCTTTCTCCTTGGGAAGCAAAAACAGCTTGTGGGCAGCAGTGCGTTGTTCAAGCCAGGTGAATAAGCTTGATATAGGCAATGGTGACAGGAAACATTTGAATCTTGGCTTTCCCATACAACGATCACTGCAAAGCACCGAAAAATGTGCAAAGGGAGCATTGTTTATATTTTCAATTGGCCTATATATCTGGGAAAAAAACATCCAGGAAGGAGAGGTGTTGGTTCTTCCTCACCATTTTCAGTGAAAAACATTTTTGAGAACCTGTTTAAGGTGAAGGATAGGTAAATTGTTCAGGTCTACTAAGGAGCTTTTTGTTGTTATCTCCTTCTCCAGATATTTAAGCACAGTGGAAAACCCAGGCCTATGTGACTCAGAAGCCCAATCCCTTTGTAAGCAGGATCTGCTTTTTTTAGTAAATATAGTGCTCTTCAAAGTTTCAGTTGAGCTAAATATGCTGATGCTAAATACATAATGAAACTAAATGAGATTTACTTTAACAGCTTTCTAGAGGTATAAAGCATTTTATATATTTGCTAATTAGCTAATAGGGTCTCATTTCAGGGGCTTTTCCTAGTCTTATGCGTCTGTCTCTTTGTGCATGTTTTTCCCTCTTCACTGAGACATTGCCAGAAGCCTCTGCCCTGTTGAAAAAAAAAAAAAATTCTACTACACCTGTAGGACATTTGAAGCATGGAAATCAGAGGTCTTTTTTGAACTTTAACTGTTACTAATATTGTATTTACAACAATTAAATGAATGAAAGAATATTTAAGCTCTTTTGAGCCATGTCATAATTATCCAGACATTTTATTCTGGGTCTGCTGTTGGATCATATGAATAATGATTAACTGGAGAGCTGTTTCGGTGTGTGTTTTTTGGCAGCAGAAGCTATCACAAGTCAGGATATGTTGCTCAGCTTACAGATATGAGAGCTAGAAATCATCACAGGGAGTGTCAGTTGCAACACTGAACTCATCTTCTGGAAAAAAAATTATTTTGCAAAAAAGAAATACAGATTTTTAAAGATTCACCATGGAAGTAGATTTCTACAGTATGTTGCACTTTCCTGTTTTCCCCTTTCTACAGTTTGAAGAATTAGCCATGGGAAAAATTATTTGCTACATATAGTTATTAACTTGTATGGAAAAAAATTAAGTTAGGAAGCCTTAGAAAATCCCAAATAATAGTGTAGAATCTGTTCACCGTGTGCTTGTCTGCAAAAATGCAAAGTGAGACATGCTTTTTAAAGGACAACTGGCTGATAGTCACAGTTTTTCTTCTCCTTTCTACTTCACAGCAGATATTTTTTCTCTTCCTACAGTGTTACCTGACAGGTTTTTCTCTGAAGTAGTAGATTTGTAAGAGATTTGAGTTTTTCACACATGGATGTTTGTAATTTTGGAGTAAGGAAGATACGAGCAGCAGAAGGAAACAAAAGAGACAGTGTAGTTCTTATCTGTTTTGAAGTCCCATATGCTACCTAAAAATAGCTCTTTGTGGAAACTAGCTGCTTTTCAAATACCCTTAAATTGCAAACAAAACTTACATTAAATCCAGGGTTAAACATGGATGCAGCACTGGGTAAAATAGGTATTTCCCATTAAAACAGAACTCTTAAAACTTGGTGACATAAATTTAGGCAAACGAAGGCAAAAGCGAGTCCCTAGCCAGCTACCGTGACCCGCAACTGCCTCATCTGCCTAAGCCCATTGGTGAGCATCAAATAGCCATTAAATCCCCCAGACTTCTCTGTTAGCTGGATCCAGGTTTGTCAGGAGAGCAGAAGGAGGTAGGATCTGGCCACACTCCCACACCAAGCCATTGTTCCAGGTGGATGGCTCTGAATGGATTCATGTGGCAGAGGAAAGGCCAAAACATATCCGCCCCATATATGCATGATTTCTGTAAAGTATTTTATTTTTATTATAAAATTGGGACCAAAAGGTTGAAGGAAGGAGGGAAAGGAACGCAGAGAAAGAAATCTGGATTCTTTTCCCTTTCTGCCGACATTTTACTTCAGCTGAAATATAAGGTCATAAAATTACTGGCCCTGTTTCTTTATCTGCAAAATGGGAAGCAGAGGAACTGCCTGTGATATTGCAAAAGTACAAACATAAAGCCCTAACCCTCAAACCGTTGTTCTTGTAGTTTGCAAAAGGTTTTCAGGTCCTAAAAACTATATGCTGCAAAATTTATTTATCAGGTCTTGATTTATCAGAAATAAAGCAATTTAATTAATACTTCATTCTTTTTCAGGGAATAAACCTCAGCATTAAAGGATCCTAGGTCTGTTAGCCACTTTGTTTGTTTACTTATTTCTGAGAGCCTGTGTGAATTTGAAAAAGTAAATGAAACAGTAAGAAACATGTAGCTGTAGCCAGCTGTGGCAAACCTCTGCTGGGAGTGGAAGTTTGGTTCTTATTCGTGTTCCCAGTGGACTAGAATAACATGAAGCAAAATTCCCATACTTCAAAAAGGTTCCTCGTTTGCAATTTATGAGACGGAAGTGCATCAAAGGCATAAAAGCCAGCAAATGATCAGAAGTTAAAAGTGGGGGGTAGCCAGGCTTCAGAAAACTTAGTTAACTGATGATGCTATTCTATGAATAAAATAACTTACCTCAAGAAATCTATAGCTAGACCATCTCCCTTCAGATTAATATCTCTATTTAAGGCAGTACCCTGCATGGAAAATTGTTCTCAGTGGTTTGGTTTCCTCTTTAGCAAGGTGCAAGAGTCACAGATTTGTGACTGAGTATGGACCAAGTGCTATCTTTCATGTCAGCTGAGGAACAATTCAAAACAAGGCAGTGTCTGTCCTCAGTGATCCTAGCTAGATTGCTAGATTGACTCCTGGTTTTGTTTCCATTTCCTTGACTTGGAAGCTAAAACCATTGAAGTGAAAAGGTGTGCAATAGATATGATATGTCCCTTATTTCCATTCCAAGGTGTCCACTGAGATTTGGCATCATTCAAAGCTTTTTCTGTTCTAATTTTTGCAATAGGAGTAGATGTTATCTTTGTTGCTCTTGCAGTACAGCATGGATTTTGGCTGTTATGACCCTTGGCTCAACCTACCATCTCTCCTTCTACTATAATTTAGAGCTATTATCGTGGTTGATGAGTTCAAGTTCATACTGACTTCATATTTCAGTTGAGGATTTTTGTGTGTGTGAATACTGACCTATATTTTAGAGTGCTAAAAAGGAAAACACTGTTTACGGGGGTAACAGTGCTTACTTACAATGGTCTCTTGCACCTTTTTATGTAGGGGTCCAGAGTTCAGGTCATGTCTGTTTTGCTTTCTCTAGGAAGTATCTAATGGCAGTTAGTTAGGTCACAAACTCTCTGAGACAGGACTATCGTTTTGACCTTAGTTTTAATGAAGCTCTCACTATGCAGTCCATGCCTCTGAGGCAACACAGCAGTGGTCCTACTGAGTATCACCATTCCTGGAAGTTTGCAACTGCAGATTGTCCAGCCTGCCTGATGCTCCACTAGCCTCTCTGGCGAATATCCCATTAGCCATCTATGATACTCACTTTCTAATCTTATTTCCTGCTTCCCAGTGTACCTGCTAGATATTCTCAGAATACGCCCAGAGGGAGAGCATCTTTGCTTCATTTTAAGACCATATTTGATAAGAGCAAGGATAGGTTGGGCTCTACTGTCTCTACAGATATGTTTTGGTCAGAATATGTAGGAAAAAATTATCCTGTATGAGGTCTTTACCTGTTCACTAGGCTGTTTATTCAGTAGCCACTCAGTAATTACTTCTAATGCTGTTTTTGCCACTCTTTTGTTAGCCTTTTCTGTCCCCATTATTAGTGGTGAGATCAGTGCTACTGGGTGTGGTTTTTTACTTCTAAATAAAAGCCTTGTACAGAAAGGGTCGTCCAAGTCTCCCAGTGATGTTCACAGCCAATGGTGCCATTGCATCAGGCCTCCAGGAGCTGTCTGGACCCAGCTTAACTGTTTCTATATGTTTAGATGAAGACTGCTACAATCTGATTCATTCGAATCAACATTAATTCCCTCTGCAAAATAAGATGCCCTAGATTTTTTTCATGATTTTCATATACGTTTTTTTACTGATTCTGCCCTTAAAATTCGTGGCAGATACTTGAGAGATTGTGTCCTCTTCATGACTCACTTCAGGGGTTTCACAGATGTCTTCAGTTCATTCAGGCAAGATCGCTACCTCTTAGTCTCTAAGCCTTTTATACTAGGCTTAATTGCCAATTACTAACAGGTAAACAGCCTCATAACACTGCATTGCTCCAAGCCTGTTACACTTTGCAAAGGAGTCCTGTGCAGAGAAATCTCTGCAGAAAGAGGGCTAAAGTGCATTGAAGAACCTCTTCATTTCCTCCAAAGTTTCCAATACCTCCTTGCAGCTTTGAGAGCTCCTCAACCATTTAGCTGGAATATCACAGTTTGTTCCTGTTAAAAAACTTACAATGTCATCATCCAACAATAAGGGCAAAAAGCATTAAAAGAATTATCTTTTACAAAACATATTTTGAAAATTGTATCAACACAAGCAAAAACAATTTTTCAGGTGACTTTTGAAAAACAAAAAATTGAATATGCAAAATGAAGTTTAAAAAAGGAGCATCTGTTTTATCCTGCTTTGTTTAATTCCATTCCTCCATATTTTAAGCACAGCAGGTCACAAGCACAGTCCAGTGGGGGAAGTTCAGTATATTAAATGCACCACCAGTTTTCTCTTGCAAATTGATTATTTAAATTGAGCTACTCTCAAGTAATGGACAATACCCGTGCTTACAGATATGAGTTTGTGTGGAGATTTGCATTCTAATCCATTGTTCTTTCTCTCTGTGCTACCAGAGACGTCCAACTTAATTTCTTTGTGCTTATCTCAGCACTTACATCTTAAAATTAAAACTTACTCCAGATTCATAAATTACTGTAAGGAATATTTTCTTACTGCTTTTCTCTCTTTTCTGCATTTTTTTTCTCTCAAGACCGGAAGCCATACTGACACATACATATGTCTGCATGCACTGATTTTTTTGCTGGTGAAACTAATGCAGAATTTTGGGAAAGTTAAGCAAAAAATTGCTTTGACATTTTGGCTCAGCTGTGCTATCTGTACTGCAGGACCAGAAAGTAGGGAGTAGTGATGGCTCCCCCTCCAGGAACCAGCCCCAAAGTGGGAGAGGCCTTTTTAAGAGAAGATAAAGGAATCACTAGGAGTGGGAATTCATCCAAAGAATCTTGGAAGGATACCTGGGCTCTAGTGCTTTTGTTGCTTTGATATTTTTGATAATTCACAAGCCAAATGAAGACATTCTTATATTTCTTGCAGTATCTGTTGCTGCCAACAGCGTCATCATAAATAGAAAATAATTCTCTCGTTCTAATTAATCAAAGACACTCCTGATTTTCTAGCTGGACCGAGCTCTGTACATTCAAACCTGCCTCTTGGTGTTTCCCTGATGAGTTTGAATATGAATCTTCTTCAATATAAACTGTAGAACAATCCTGTTGGTGTAAATAGAGTTCCCATTTTTTTCAGGGTCAGCCCATAAAAGCCTCTTCTGCAAATCTAACAAAATTTTACCAGCAGATCTTGTCTCTGTTATGCTTCATTCCATCAAGAGTGCTTGGCAACCTGGCCATATCTCATAAACCTTTGCTTTTGGAGTTAGACTTGCCAGTGCAGCTTTAAACTAAATGGGGCCGTAAATCAAAATGTCCTCATCTACAACTCTTCCCTGAGCATCTGATTACAATCATGCTGCATGCTATTTGTACAGGGATGTTTAAAACTGCCTATAAAACAACAGCTAATTGCTGATCTGCTTAATTAAAGAGAGCCTTTTGTTGTCACATATACAAAGATAAATGAAATAATCAGCTTTGGACTAATGAGAGATAATTAGATTATGCAGTCCGATAAATAAAGACAAAAATCCTGCAGATTGCCACTGTACTCTGGGCAGCTGAGATCACAACAGAGTTAGAGGTGCACTTTCCTCTCCTTTCTACTTTCATTATAGTGGTTTGGATTTTTTTCATCCCAGCGTTAACATGGTGATCAGAGCTTCCAAGCATTAATGACTGTTGTTCTGTATTGTAATTTAGGATTTGTTGCTTAACAGCAGTGTGATTTGCATGGACACGGTTTAATTTACTCAGAATTTCAGCTCCTATTTATAAAAACAATTACTAGATCTGACTGTTCACTGATGACCTTCCAGCCTGAACAGATGCATGATGCTGACAGCCTTCTTCAGGGAGGTAGTCTTTTAGTACTTAAAGGGGGCCTATAAGAAAGATGGGGACAGCCTTTTTAGCAGGCCTGTTGTGGCAGGACAAGGGGTGATGGTTTTAAAGTAAAAGAGGGAAAATTTAGACTAGATAAAAGGAAGAAATGTTTTACAATGAGGGTGGTGAAACACTGGCACAGATGGCCCAGAGAGGTGGCAGATGCTCCGTCCCTAGAAACATTCAAGGCCAGGTTGTACGGGGCTCTGAGCAACCTGGTCTAGTTGAAGATGTCCTTGTTCACTGCAGGAGAGTTGTACTAGATGAGCTATAAAGGTCCCTTCCAACCTGAGCCAGTCTATGATGATTCTATGATGAGGTAAAATTAAACGGCCATGTTTGTTCTTCTTGTTAACATATTTAGATTGATAAACAAAGGATTAGTTTTGTCCAGAAGGTCTAAAATGCATATGCTCAGCGGGTGTTAACACTGAAGTGTAGTAATAGTAATTAATCTGTCTTTAGTGGAATTATTAGTTTCTTCAAGGCAGGTGTCCAGAGGTGTGGGGGAACGCCCAATCATCTTTCTTCATTCTTTCTTTTATTTGTGATCTCTGAAGAAATAAATTTAGCTCACCAAAAATGTACCTAATGCATGCAAACCACAGGATCAGACTAGAGCTTGTAGAAAATTAACTCTTTATATAGCTGTGTACCATGGACATTATCAGAACCAACAGTTTTTATTTTTCTGATTTACTTCTGTTATACTGCGTTACTTGGTAGTGATAACAGATCCAAGATTTCTTGAATGAATTGGCAAAAAAATGAATGAATTTGCCTTTAATTATCATTTTCCATGCCACAGATTTATAGCAGCTCTGCTTTTCACACAGCATACAGGTTAAACTCAGCAAAATCTTTGTGAGAATGGCGGTATCAATAGATGACAACTATCCCAAACAAGCGTAAACGAGAGGTTTCTCCTGAATATGGTGTTTCCTGGGCAAGTCTGTTTACAACTGGATTTTTTGTTTCCTTTGTGGAATTGGGTTTTAGTGTCAGGAGCCAACATATAGAAAAAGCAATTATTGTTTCCTAAGCGACAGGGATATGAACTTCTTGGAGCTGTCACCCACATTATGTGATTGTCAGCAAGTAAAGATCAGTTGTTTATCATCACTTTTGTCTTATTTACAAATCAGAACAAATTATCATCTTGACAATATGTCTTCCTACATTTATGGCTAAAGCCCAACCTAAAGAGGGTCCTAAATCTGCAATCAGAGCCTTATGCTGTTGTTATGACACATTAACAATATTCTAGTGATTTTAATAATTTTAACAATATTTGCTAGTTAGATCAATCACATATATGATTAAACAGCTGCCACTTTCTTCTATCTCAGCACTCACCATCCTGGTGCCACAGCGTCTACGGAGCACTATGTGCTAGGAACATGCATGGGGCTTTGTGGACCCTCTAAGGGATCTGATCGTGATAAGCTTCCCAGCGTATGGAAATGCATCGGCCTACAGAGAGAGCTACATATGACCCATTTACATGATGGTCTGAAGAATGCTACTTAACATATTGCAAGTTATAGACATTTGTTAGTATCTTTTCTGATCCTGAATCACCTCTGTAAGGAGAGAAAAAAAAAAAAGCCCAAACTCTTTGCTAATAGCTTTAGTTTATAATTTTTAAAGGGCTTGGTTGCCTCTGGCTTGTAGGTTTGAACACTCCCCATGTGAGCCTCCAGGAATCTACACTAAACTGAGTCCTTTTCCTGTATTTTTGATAGCTTTAGTCCTATAGTGTGCTTCTGATACAAAGTTAAACAGTAGTGATTGAGGTGCTGTAGTTGCTTCCTACTATTTCTGCATTGCAATGCTGAACTGGAAATCTCTCCTTTTTCACCTCCATGAGAGCTCTCCCCTTCTAGAAAACACACCTGTTTTCATTAGTGGTAAAGAATTTCACTGCTCTGCTGGTCTCAGACATATCTTCTTAACAAAAAAGATCCATTGCTTCCTTCTTGCTATTCACGAGCTTAAATACTCTGCCGGCTCTTCTCTCTGTAAGCACAGAATGCTTCAGTCAAGGGGGTTTGCTGGATATTCACCCCTCTCTTTAGCACAGTTACAAGACTCTAACTAGTGTTCTGGGTCCTGCGGCTGCCCTTGGTTAGCTTATTGGTTTGCTGTGGCAAAGAAAACCAACAGGGTACTGGATTACATCAACAAGGGCATCACCAGCATAGATAAAGAAGTCATTATGCCACTCAGCAATTGTTGGGCCACACCTGGAATACTACATACAGTTTTTGCCCTTGCTATACAAAATATATGTGGATAGGTTGAAGGGGGTCCAGAGAAGAGCCACAAAGATGACGAAAGGACTGGGAAGTGGCCATAGGAGGAAAGGCTTAGAGAACTGGGTTTGTTCAACCTTTAGAAAAGAAGGCTAAGGGGAGACCTTATCACTATGTTCCAGTATTTAAAAAGTGGCTACAAAGAAAGTGGAGGCTTTCTTTTTACAAGGAGTCACATGGAAAACACAAGGGGGAATGGTTACAAGTTACTCCCAGGGACATCTCAATTAGACACAAGAGGAAAATTTTTCACAATAAGATCAGCCATTGCAATAATGTCCCCAGGGAAGTGGCGGATTACCCAACACAACACTTTTAAGATTCAACTGGGCGGGGATCTGAGCCATCCTGTCTAGACTGTCCTTTTGCCCAGCAAGGTTGGACTGGTCCATCTTCTTAACAATTAGGCATCACCCAGTCAGAACATATTCTGAACTGTGTTCTCATCCCTACAAGAATCATAGCATAGAATCATGGAATAATAGGTTGGAACACACCTCAAAGATCCTTGTTTCTTGGCTATATCCTATTGTCTTGTTCAAATCTGAAAAGCCAAGCAGAAACATGATGCTATGTGCAGTGTGAGACTGAAAGGACAGGAGGTACTCATGTGTCCTTAGTACGTGCCAGGATGCTTGCATGCATCTTCCATGTCTAGTATTAAGGTCACCTTCATGGGGAGATACTGTCATACTGGCACCTACTTTTCAAGCCTCTTAAACGCAGGTTAGACCAGTTAATTATTTTAATGCCTTCACATTCAAAGTTAGGATGTTGCATGTTATTAATGCATATTTAATTAAAGACAACCAGCCAAATCTTCCATTTAAACTTCATAAGTTTTCCCTATTAACAACACTGTATTTTGTCTATCCTTACACAGATCACAACACAGACTCAAACAAAACAGGTAGAGCAGTGCATTTAATTAAATAGCAGGCATAGGTCGAGTGTCTGCCTCATATGTCACCATATAGCAAAGACGACTGCAGGAAAATCTCAGGAAAAGCAGTTACCCAGTAAGCCAGGTCTGCCGGAGAGCTCTGCAGTGTCTCTCCCTTGGAGAAACCATCCGCAGATCCTCCTGCCCTGCCTCATACCTTCGTCAATATTGTGTCATGTTTATTTACTCAGGTAAGAGAAAGGAAGCAGCAGCACCACCTGAAAGAGTGGATGTTGCTCATCACAAGGAGAAGAAACCAAACTGGACCCTTTGTTACTGGGCAACAGCCTTTTTTCATGGATTCTCAGGGAGATCTATATACAACACACGTCCTCCCTCATTAAAGGCAGCTCAAACACTTAGCAAAGGTCAACTCCTACCTGGGGTAGAGCTGTGGGGAGACAAGAGGTTAAGGCTGGTAAAATTCCCATGATATCTTAAACGGAGGTGAAGAGATACCATATGAGAAAAAATCAGAAGAAATATCATGTCCAGCTACTTAAAAGGAAGGAGCTTTTAACTCTTGGAACTTCTGCAGTAAATATTTGTCAGCTGGTATCTGGACTGCTCATCACTAGCTACTCAAAAACAATCCTCTATCAGTTTCTGAGAAGCCTTTTTTCTATTCTCTTTATCTACTGAAAAGCTGCTATGTTGCTGCAGGAAGCAGGCCAGTGCTCATCCTTATTATCAGGAGGCCTCAGTCCTGGATCAGGATTCCCTGCTGACAGGTGCTGCCCAAACACAGAGCAAAAAATTCATCACTAGTTTGTGAAAAAATTATTCTTATACGGCTTCTTCTTTGTGGATTATGGTAAAGAGTTGTATTACATTTTCTTTCCTTAGAGATTGGCCAAAACTGGAATCCCTTTGAATTGCAGATTTAATATACAATAGCAGAAAGTGTCCCGCTTCCATCTTTATTTAGATAAAGATCTAGCATAAGCTATTGCAAATTTGTAGAGGGCAAAAATGTGAGGAGCACTCCATCAAAACCAGCTTTTGCACTTGGTTGGGAAGGGTGATTTTTCTTCACTAATTCCTCTGGGGTTTTTCTGATCATTGCAGAATTACTCCTGTTCTCTGTACAGCTGAGAGAAACTGATGGTATTTGGTGCTAGTAGAGTCACCAGCACTTTGCACCTCCAAGTTCTAACTTTTCTCCTTTGGGGCTCAGCTGGGAATGCCAGAGAGTAATGATGTAGCCAGCAGGTGTGGCCACCACCAAATTAACAGAGAGCACCTCCATAGCTTTGTTGAAGGCAAGGGCAATGCTCCAATAGGACCAGCTCATCCAGATTGAGAATTTGATCCTTAAACCCAGGAAAAACTAAAACTTCCAAGACAAACCATCTCTGTAAACGAAAGGCTCTTTAAAGACTATGCTTTTTTTCAGAAGTTTGAAACTTGATACCCATGTGTGGTGGGTTAACCTTGGCTGAGCGCCAGGTGCCCACCAAGCCACTCTATCACCCCCCCTTTCCCCTCTCCCTCAGCAGAGCAAAAAAAAGAAAGGGGAGGAATATAAGATGAGAAAACAAAAAGCAGTTTAATAATAATAATAGAAGCAAAGCCAAGCAAATCCGCGCGCGGAAGCAAAGCAAACAAAGTTTTATTCTCTACTTCCCATCAGCAGGCGATGTTTGGCCACTCCCTGGGAAGCAGGGCTCCAAGATGCGTAGCGGTTGCTCTGGAGGACAACAGCACGGCCCCCCCCTCCTCCTCCTTCTCCCTAGCTTTATAGCTGAGCTGACGTCATATGGTATGGAATATGCCTTTGGTCAGTTTGGGTCAGCTGTCCTGGTTGTGTCCCCTCCCAAGATCTTGCCCACCCCATCCCACTGGAGGGGTGAATGCTGGGATCCTTGCTCAGCAGTAGTCACAACACAGGTACGTTATCAGTACCCTTCTAGCTCCCAGCACAAAACACTGCTGCTATGTGGGAAACCAGCTCAGCCAGACCCACTACAGTCTCCACCCCTTATTCCATACCATTTGCGTCATGCTCAGGCCCCACATAATACATGTTTAACCATTCCATCATTTTAATACCCATTACTGAAATTCCTTCTTATCAGCACTTACATTTTAATCCACGTACTTAAACCATCTTTACACCCAACATACAGATGAATACATTCTCATTAACTACTATCCCCTGTCCTTTAGCAGTATCCCCTGTTCCATGGGCTTCTTCCACTCTTCCAGATGTTCAGGATGGACGTCCGGGACAGGAGACGCAGTATGTTTGATTGTCGGGCACCAGCACCGGCTAGGTTGGGGTCATCATTGCACTCATCTGGTTCTTTGCGAAATTCACTTTCCGTCGCACACCTACTGCATCGCTTCCTGCAACATACAACTCACACCACAAATTATTTTCCCCCCAAGGTTAAATCTCCTTGAGGCACGCACCGTGTGTCCCCATCCTCCTGCATTACCCACCAAGTACACCCAGGTCCTTGAGCAAAAACAATCCCACGAGTGGGTTTGCCTTTTCCCAAGGGGGGAGCAATCCACACTGCC
>JAVFHW010063805.1:0-17047 GCA_032159205.1 Eurystomus glaucurus suahelicus
CTCCGATCACACCGAAAAACTGCAAGCTGCTGACGTCACTGGAGCCGCCCAAGTCTCCCGGCCGGGCGTCGTCGCCCCAGCCCCGACGGGACCGTCGCCACACGCCGGAAAGGGTAGAGAACTGATATCCACACACGTACACCCCACATCACTTATTATTTTTGGACATAATCAACTTCTTATTTCGCCCTGTCCTCTCTATTGGTTCCAAACCTTCTCGGGACGGGGAGTGAGCGGGTGGGAGTGGCACTCTTTCATATTTCAACATTCCTTTGGATTAGATACAGCTCCAGTAGGATATATTTAGTAAAAACTTTATTAAATATCGTCTGATTTCCATATTCGCCTGCGAGCTTGGTGGGGAAATATCCCAATTTACCCACAACCCTTCTCTCTTTGGGAGGTGGTCGGACCTCTGTGTGCCCGACCGCGACATCCCCTTATCTCAACTCAAAAAGGGATTTTAAAACTCTTTTGTTTGCAGTGGGGGGGCAGCATCAGCAGCCACATGGCTTGGCAGCTGGGACTGAATCACCGCAACTTTAATAAAATACTACAAAAGGTTTGTCTACAGGACATGCCAAAGGAACCTTGGAGCCTGCTCTTCCCATGCTATAAGCCAACAAACTTTTGCTGAGTGTACACAGAGCCATCACTGTAAGAGACAGTGTGATTTGGAGGTGGACTAGCCTGAAGGGGAATTGTTTTGTCATTCTGTACATCTGGTACGGAGGGCATTGGAGGTTGTGTCCTAATGAATTTATTCCAATGACTGTATCAGCTGGTTGGAGTCAGCTTCTCACAAATAGAGAGGATGCAATTCACCCTCAGGTTCAGCTTTACATAGGAAAGCTAATGGTTACCATGAAACATCTCTTTTCCTGTTTAAAGTGTGAAGAAGCTGGAGGAGTCCAATCTGAGCTCCAGGCTCTTTTGCATTCAGTGAACCCAGACCATGCTGCTGTCTCACCATTGCCAACAGGCTCTTCAGAGGAATTACTGATCTGTCCTTCCAGGTAAGAAGCCTTGTGTTGTGCTGGTTCAGCCATCATCATTTTATGGTGCCATCAGTTGCCTGATCACACAGGCCAACACTGAACTCAGCAGCATCCCCTCAGAAGTCTTCTTTCAAATAGTCCTACCACAGGTTCCTGTGGGTCCAGCTCTTCCACTGCCCACTGTGGTGCCAGCATCGCCTGCTGGACACAATGGACAGAGATGGCTCCCTCAGTGGCCCTTCACATGGAAGGACACCACCAAGAGAGGTCAGCAAGATGCAACCAGCCCTAACAGAAGCCACACCCACCAGGAAGCTCCTTTGACTGATCAGCTTCTGGTTAAAGTAGCTCTGGCCTCACCCACCACCCCAGCTATGACCACCTAGGTGAGGGCAGAGACATAGACACACAGGTGGGCTGGGTTCTGCCTCTGGAACATGAAGCCAATAGGAAAAACAAAACATTCTGCTAGGTTGTGACTCATCCACAAGTCAACTCTAACTTGGGGCCCACAACTCAGGCCCCAGCACTTCACCTTGATGTTCATTTTACCAGCTCCTGGCAGTTACGAGCTCAGCAGTATTTCTTCCATCATAACTACAATGGGAAATGAAACACAACAGCGCTGTCAGGTATGTTGCCAAATGACTGCACTATATAGCTCTTGCAGTCAGGGAGCCTTTCCATTTCAAGTGCCCAGTGGTTAGACATGGCAAACAGCAGAGAACAGGGAAGCCTTGACTTAAATGCATTTATATAAAGAAACAGATCTAGAGAAACAGTAGTAATTCCCGGGCATTCCAGAAAATGTTATAGCACTAATCACCGTAACTATATCCTTGCCATGCACACCTAGTGTCTAACAGAGCTGATGCCTCCTGCATCATTTCTGTGCAAGAAAAAAAGCTCTGTGACCAGCAGAAGACTTTTTTCTCTGCTAGAACATGTTCTTCTCAGAACATTCCTGTGGAACACTGATAGCCCAGGTGGTACAAATACATACAAATAATTTCTTCAGCAAACTAGACTTAGTGTGTTTGTAAGAGTATTGCTAGAAGCAGCGCTGTTTTCTATGCAACCACCTTTCTCTTTTCCAGTCAAAGTTTCATCAAAACGACACACACACACACACATCTCATTGTGATACTATCAATCCTGGTTACTTTTTCAATATAAGGCAACTTTTTTCATTTGGTGGTTGGAGGAAGACAGGGCAGCGTAACAATGATATATAAGCTTAAAGAAAGGTACCAGGTTCTGATCTTAGATATTTTTTACTGTGCTGAGACCTTTATGCTGCTCAGTACAGCTTGAAAATGCAGAAAAAGATATTTGCAAATGTTTTTTATAAACAATATCTCTCTAAAAACTACTTGACTTATTTCAATAAATTTCTTATGTATGCTTTTTTTATTCATTCCTTTCTTGCTTATCTACTACATGGAATTATTTTGAAGCCATGAAATTATCTATCTTATAAAAATCACATTGTGATAAACTTCTGTCATTTGTACTTTCCAGTTTGTACTTGGATTCCACAAAGAAATTATATTGAGCAGAACTGGAAACAGTCAATTTTAAATACATTGAAGAAACCAGAGAGAAGATTAACTTCTGGGTGGAAAAAGAGAAAAAAGGTGAAGAAGAAAATGTGCAGTTTATTTGGTTTGCAATTGAACCAGTTAAGAATATAATGTCTGATTTTCAGTTTCCATTCTTTTTTTTTCCAAAGGCAGTATGATTATTATATGTAAACCACTTACTGCACTTCTTTGCTCAATAGGAAATACATGTAGGAAGAAGCATAAAAATGCTTTGAGTTCCTGACTTCAAAAGTTGTACATAAATTTTTTGTTCTTTGTCTGACAGCATTATACTACTTTTCAGATTTACAGAAATAATAATTAAAAGTCAAATGCATCTGATTGCCCAAACTAAGTAATATTCCTTCTTAATTAATTATTTTTAATGGTAAAATCAAAGACCTATTTGCTGCTGGTTTTATTGATCCCTGTACTCTACTTGTCCCGGTCAATGCTGTATATTTTAGAGGAAAGTACGCAGCAGAATTTTAAAAAGAAGACACTAAGGAAACCTATTTCCAACTGAACAAGGTACAGAATAGGCAGGAACTGAAACAACCAGGGGTTAGAAATCAGATGTCTATCTCCTAAAACAACAGATGGGAGCTTTCCTTCTCTCTGTTATCTGAAGACAAAACACTGGAACAATAGCAAGCTACATCTTCTCTCCAGTTTGGTAGCCAAATATGTAACTCTTTCTTCACATCAGAAGCGGGTCTTGTGCAGCTGAGATACTGGCTGGATCAAAGTCACTGAGCACATGCACTAAGTTTGTTGCTGATTTGATAACTAAGGATGATGTTTCAAAAATAATCTGCTTTTGGGACTATATTTGAAGATTCTTTTCCTCTGCTATGGTTTACCAACAGAATGGTGTTTGTTTTCAGGAAAAAATGAGCGAAAGACCAATTTTCTCAGAAGAATATATACGACACTCATGAAAAATTTAGAATCATGGTTGCATCAGATGCATTGGTTTCCTCATTTGACATGCAAAAAAGGAGGATGTAACAAAGGAGTTGTGAGTAAAGTAATCTGGCACCAGTAGGAATGGAAGGTAGGTTTCATACTTCGAAAAAGGATAACTTCATTGGAGCTACAGTTAAGCAAGAGGAACACATCAATGCTACAAGTACATTAAACACATGACCAGTGTAAATAATGTTTCTGGACAGAACTTTAATACAAATTCTGAGACCAGTTAAGAACTACTTAGCATGTTTTACATGTTCCAGAATAAGAGAAGGATGGTGCACATGATGAAGAAGGTTATTTTAACATGGTCATCATAGAGGAACTGAAAATGAAAGTGGTAAGAGCTCCCCTACTTTAATAGTGAACTGATGTCCTGGTTTCAGTTAGAACCAAACTAAGTCTGTTCAGTGATTTTACTTTTCAACTGAGTCTCTTCTAAGTAAGTGCACTTTCCAAAGTTAGTATGTTTTTGCAGACAGTGTTTGCTTCTAGCAGTGATAACACTCAAAGTTTAGAGTTACTGCCAAGGATTGGTATGCAGACCAAGGTCACTGATAAATATTGTGCACTACATCAGGGGGTGCAAAAGTAAGAGGCCACACTTGTGGGGAGGAGCAACCAGGACAGGTGACTCTGAACTGACCGATGAGGTATTCCAACCCATATACATCATATTCAGTATAAAGCTGAGGGATCAGGAGGGTCAAGTTTTTCTCTTCCTCTTCTTCAATGGCTGATATCTGAGGAGAAGTCTGTTCATCTGCCTTCAGTCCCAATCTGTGTGTTCTTGAATCTAGTTCCAGAATCCACCTCTTGAACCTGATTCCTGTCTGCTGCTGAGCATAGTCTGGGACTTCTCCAGTGCCTGCTCCATAGCACCAGTGGTGATGGTGACATAATTGCCATCTAAGCGGGGGTGTGTGTTGAGTTCAACACCGGGTTTGTGTATATTTTTATTATCTTCCTTAAAGCTGTTTCAGTTTTCTTTTCTAATCCATAAGTCTCTCTCTCTCATTCCCTTACTCTTCCCCTATTTTAGGGGGAAAGAGGGGTTAACAGAGAGTATCTGTTATAGGTCTAGCCAACTGACCCTAAACCTTGACAACTGAGCATGTTCGTTTTTCTTCCTGAAGTTGTCTGTGAGGACATTACTGGCCTAGAAGAGGTAATAGTTCCTTTTCTCTCTGGTAGCATACATAAGGGGCTGCAAACAGAGTAATACTTTAACATTCCTCCAGTGTGGTAAGAAGACAAGTGGGAAAAACCGAACCTTATTATCTTTTCCTTCTGTTCATTATGGTGCCAATCATTATTATCAGTACCACCTTACAAGCTTGAATGGACCCACATGTATGAAAAACTAGCGAGATGGACCAGCTCAGCTAGGATGCAACAGCTGAGAGTGAAGATGTACTTCCCTCAGTTCAACATGGAGGAAAGCTATGTTCTTAACAAAGCTCTCCAGGACATGGGAGCGATGCATGTTTTTGACCGAGGAAAAGCTGATTTGTCAGGAATCCCTAGGAAAGATGGATTGGTTATGTCCAAGGCTGTCCAGAAATCATTCGTGAAAGTCAATGAGGAGGGCACTGAAGCAGTTGCTGCTACGCGGCTTGTTGCAGTGCCCCCGTGTTTCCCAGTTTCTTATGAGTTCAAAGCTGACCATCCATTCCTCTTCATCAGTCACAACTCAACCAACAATATTTTCTTCTTTGAAAGATATTCCTCTTCTTAAGTGGAGGTTATTTTGGAAATTGACAAGTACTGAGGACAAAAGACAAGCACATTTTCACTAGGCTTTATCCTAATGTGTTACTTTGCTGTAAAAAAGACTATCTGAAAAGAGTCAAATTAGGGATAAAAACCTAAAAAACTTTATTTACTTTCTAACATCAATTTAGGTGTGTTTTACTGTAGGAGTCCTCACTAAAATGACATCTACCTTATAATACACTATGCGATGCTTGCTAAAGAGCTGTAGGCCTCTAGATATTTGCATAGAAAAACTTATTTTGAGCCTTTCCTGATGTAGTATGTCTCCAATAAAGCCATGGGTTTTAGTGCCCTAAAGATGCATGATACATTCTCTCACATGAAGGAGACAGGACGATAGGGATCTGCATTAGAAAAGTAAACTCAGATATTCAGCTGGTTTAGCTTTAACTACCCAACCTCTGTACAGGTCTCAAGGAAAGTTCCACTTTGTATGTGAGTAACAAAGTATTCCTATGGGACTGCTCCTTTAAATATTGATTGAGGGTAATGGTTCAAGCTAGAATTCTCAGGATTTGTTCTTGTACAGCAGAGAAAGCAGAAAACTTTTCCAGTGTAATTTTGCTTGTTCTCAAGCAGGGCAGAGACTTTTTATATATAAAATAAGACAATGCTTATTTTTTCTGTGAGAAACTCTGCATGTGGTAGAAAGTTCTCAAACTTCTTCATAAAATTCCATGTAACAAAAACAGGGTTTCAGAATAATGAAAAGCCTTTTCTAACAAGGCCTGCTCTGCAATGACTGTGAATTAGACACTTAATTCCCACATAAAACTTTAAGCAGTGATTAGCCATTCTTACTTTTAAAATCAGCTCTTTTTGTGCCTCTGATACGAGTTTCTTGTTCCATCTCTTTTGTTCCCCCTTAGCATGAAAAAAATAATTAAAAAATCTATAGTGATGGTATTTAGATAAGTAGCCTGTATTTGTTCCATTTATTATAATAAAACCACTGCAAACTAAATATTAAATGTAGTAGTCTGCAGAATTAAGTGGACAGTGGACCTAACATAGCAAGTAAAAATAATGGTAACCCTTTCAAAAATGCGAATGACACTGAAGTCTACCTCCCATTTTAAAATATTTGTCATGCTAAATTTAGGCACTGGACAACTTGTCATTAAGGGTAGGTAAATCCTCAACATCATCTGCTGCTTCTCTCTTGCATTTGATTTTACCAGGGAATTAGAGTGCAGTTGCAGGACATGGCTGAGCCAGTCCAATGCCATTGAGGAGGTCAATGCTGTTCCCCTTGTCTCCTTCTTTCCATGTATTTCTGCTCCATTATGACACTACTATTACTTGCCTTATTTGGTGATGAGCAGTTCTCTGTGATGTAAATCAAGCGGAAAATTTCTGCTAAAGTTAATTACTGATGATCTAGTTCCCTAAATCACCTGTGGATGTTGCAGAATAGGTGGTGGGAAGGCATAGTGAAGGGTTACAGAGAAGAGAGCAGCCTGCCCAGTTTGGCAGTAGTCAATGTCCAAAATGCACAGATGTATGAAAAATACTTGCTTTAAAAGGAAAATTATTCCACCTCTTTGACAACTCACTCTCCTTTTCCTGTTGCTCACTGATGGGAAGAAGGTAAATGCTGGGAGCATAACTAGTGCTATCTCAGAACTGTGGATTCAAAGGGCTCTTCCAAATGCTGAGACATGCAGGAAAAAATACAGTAAATTACAGTACTCCCTACAAATTCAATTACCAAATAAAGCAGTCTCATGCTGGTCTGTGGAGGTGTCTCACATGGCTGCAATTTCAGTATGAAATAAAGCCTGAAATAGTAAACTTGTCAGTAGAGGCACAGTTTTCATATCAATCAGCTAGCAAGAGAAGAGAACGCCAAACACAGGCTGTGTGGCTGTGTGGCTGTGTGGCTGTGTGGGCTTTTCTGCTGAATAGGGTAGGCAAAAAATAGCCATGCATGTCTTTCAATGACTGGCATTGGTATTTTCTGTATATCTGGTTTGTCTCAAATATAAATGACTTACCTTAAAAAAAAAAGAATGAAATGAACAGTGTTAGAATGTATTCTCTTACATAATAAGACCTATATATTTTCAGATAAAATGTAAAAGAAAAACAATTAACGGCATATGTAACAAAGGCAGGTGCTGTAAAGTATTATCCTGAAGACCATGAGTTTTACAACAGGAAAAGTAATTCTGTGCGTAAGCAAAGACGGTGTGACTGAAACAAGGATTGTCACTTAGCTTGCTACAGCAGAAGTAGTCATTTATGCTCTTTGTATTTTTCTTTTTATACTTGCTCCAGGACCAAAATACAGTATAAATAAATCAATCTATTTTATTTTCACATAGTCTTTTCTCTACTTGTCATCATAAAACACCTAAAAATGTGGTGAAAACAACCAGGAGCTGGAAAGCAGCCTCCTGCTGCTAGTGTAGTGGTAGCAGCTCCTAGTGTAGAGGGCAGTGCTCCTGCAAAATCAGAGGTATTAACTTAAAAATAGAAGATTAACCCTCTACTGTGGAAGCAAGTGCTTCTCCTGTGGGGATCTGCGGCTTGTAAAAGTGCAGTGCCAAACAACAGAGCTTATAGAGCAGAGAAAAGCCAGAGAACATGAATGGTGCCTGGAGCAGACATGATCCTATCTTCAGGAGCAGGCTTGATGCTGAGTACTACTGCACAGCCTGTTGAACCATGCAAGCATACCTCACAGCCTACAAATACATACACTGACAAAAAGCAAATAGAAAAAGTCAAATACTATTTACATAAGCATCCATGGAAAACTAACGCACATTTGTCCCACACTAGACAGATCTGTGTCTTTCCACAGTTTGATTACTGAGTAACTTTTGATTTACATATTCACTTTTCCTCTGGACTTTATTCTCTCTGATGGTTGAACCTACCCTCAGTTTTCTCTGATATTTGTCTTTCCTTCACACTGTTTCTTAGTACCTATGTATAACATAATTGGTATTATATCTTGAAAAGGGTTGCAATGGATGGACAAGAAGGGTAGGTGAAGATTTTTGGGTTGTCACTGAAAAAGCCAAAGAGAGCAGTTTTGAGTAACACTTCTTTTCCATATGAAGATTAGTGCTTATTTCCTTCAAACTGTAACTGGTACAAGGTTTTATACCAGGAAGTCCTGGTTCCTTATGATCCTAATAAGAAAGGCACTCAGACTCTGTAAGGTATTGTTCAAATGTCATTTATTGGAGTTAACGCTATAAATAAAAAGAAGAAAATATTCATAAACTTAGGCCCTTTCAGAGGCTGCACAGATGGGCTACTCAGCAGCTGTGTGCACCAGGCAAAGAGCAGCACTGCTTAGCAGAGAGCACCATGAGTGCAACACTTTGCAGTCAGTGAGATACAGCTACCTAAGGAGTGGCAACTGGGCAAGCCACTTCCTTTCTTCTGCCAAGCATGTGCAGCAGAAAAAAAGTCACCATTTTACTGCTACTTTATTATAACAAATTGAGTTATTGCTATGGCCAACCAGCAATAAAGTGGCATAGAGGGCTCGTGGATGTACTTGGCCTTCTTTTACCTTGGGTTGTTTTGCAAACACAATACATATTGATGTACCAGCTACTATGACCTCTGAAGATGAAAGGACAGATTAAGCATTAACTTTATCCTGGGCTTGACACACTGACTTTCTGAGAGGTTTAATACAAGGTGTTGGTTGTCTTAAAAGTGCTAGCACCAATACCAATGACAGTCTGACTCAGACTGTGTGCACCTGTCCTGATGTCAACTGGGATAGAGCTAATTTTTCTTCTTAGTAGCTAGAATAGTGCCATGGTTTGGATTCGGTATGAGAAGAACGTTGATAATACACTGATGTTTTTAGTTGCTAGGAAATCAAGGACTTTTCAACTTCATGTGTTTTGCTATTATGCAGGACCACAAGAAGCTGGGAGCATAGCCAACAGTGCTGACCTGAAATAGCCAAAGGGATATTCCATACCATAGAATGTCATGCTCAATATATAAACTGTGGGGAGCTGGCTGGGAGGGAGCAGATTGCTGCTCAAGCGTCAGTCAGTGGGTGGTGAGCACCTGCATTGTGCATCACTTGTCTTTTCTTGGGTTTTATTTATCTCTTTTCTCATTATATTCCTTTTAATTACAATTATTGCTATTGTTGTTCTTATAGTTCAGTTCTTAAATTGTTCTTAACCCATGAGTTTTCTTTTTCCTTTGTTCTCCTTACCATCCCATTAGGTGGGGGGACTAAGACAGTGACTACATGGTACTTAGTTACAACAGCACCATACAGAGCTGATCATTTCCAGCACGGCAAATCACATGACTGGATAAAAACATCCCCCTGTAAGCGGGACTTCTTTGGCCACATATCAGTTCATTTAAGGTCATTGAGAGATGCTAGTATAACCTCTGCTAAGCATGATGTAGACAGACAGGCCATCCAAAGAATAAAAAAACATTACCCCCAGGCACTGAAGAATAGTTGGTAAGCAACCATAAGAAATTAAATGTGAAAATATTAACAGATCAATGCTGGAAAGAGTTGCTTTTTCTGCTGCTTAATATCTCCTTAGTTATGTCAACATCAGGGAAGAGGCATAAAGGGCAGCAGAGTCTTTGCTGACCACTTTTTTGGGACAAACATGGATATGGAGCAAATTTTAACCTGTTTGTCTTGCTTTACAGTACTACACTCTTAGCTTTTTAATTTCAGGTGAAGCATCTGATTTCCTCAGGCCCAATACCTTCAATAGGCAAAGTTACAAAAGAACACTTGTCTGGTGATGACTGCATATTATAGCCCATTCTGATCAAAATTTTCAGCTACTGACAGACTGCTACTGCAACCACTTTTGCATTAACATTCAGTGTAGAAAGAAAGTACAAAACAAACCCAAGGGTGTATAGTGACAGACTACTCTCTGGAGAATTTTTACTGCCCCATCCATGGCTGCCGGCAGAACAAAACTTCCTCTCTTCAATGAGCTCATTTGGGTGTTTTAAACTATCTTGCCTGCCTTAACAAAGTAGTCTTTCAAAATAGGATAGCTAGCATAATTCAGAAACTGATCCATTGTCAGACATTCAACCAGCTTACACGTATAGAGAAAAGTTGTGGTGATAGTGCTGCTGCAGAGGCATGAAATGTAGAGTGGACAAAGAAGGCAAATATAATAACTGGGAGAACGTACCGGAAGCATACCCTCTTCTAGAGCATTTGGTGAAACAAAATATTAGTTGAGAAAATCTTGGACATTAGGCAAAGAGCTGGTGATCTGTGCAGGGCCGGTTCTGTCATAGAATCATAGAATTGTTCTGGTTGGAAGAGACCTTCAAGATCATCAAGTCCAACCATTAAACCAGCACTGCCAGGTCGTCAATAAACCATGTCCCTAAGTGCTATATCTATACATCTTTTAAATGTATAGTCACCAGGGATGGTGACTCCAACACTTCTCTGGCCAGTCTGTTCCAGTGCCTGTCAACCCTTTCTGTGAAGAAATTTTTCCTAATATCTAATCTAAACCTCCCCTGGTGCAACTTGAGGCTGTTTCCTCTTTTCTTGCTTACTACATGGGAGAACAGACCAACCCCTACCTCTCTACAACCTCTTTTCTGGTAATTGTAGATAGTAAGAAGGTCTCCCCCGAGCTTCCTTTTCTCCAGGCTAAACATGCATGCACCTGTCCTTCAAGTGCATGGTCCACAGATGTCCACATTGAACCAGAGCATACAAAGAAGTGTGGGTGCCCAGGAAAGCTATTTGTGGAAGCCCCAAAGGCATGTTTGAGCAACTGCTGACCAGTAGCTGGAACTCTAATGTGAATATGTGAAAATGAAGAAGACACACTACAGCTGTGCCCTCGAGCAGTAACAGTTTGATAAGATAAAGTAAAAGCTCCAGCAGGCCAGCTCACAGAATAAGGAACATTGAACTGGGTGAGAGGAAAGTTGCTTATTGTCTTTAGATTTTCCCATGCTCATCACTGCTATAACATTCCTCACATGAAAAATGCATTCTGAGTTGTGAAACTGAAAGCCATCCCAATTATCAGGCTCTGCATGTTTGTACCTGCATTTCAGCAAAACAAAACACAGTGTTAAGGGTAAAGTAGCTCCCTTTGCTCCCTTTGCTTTCCACAGAGGGTACACCTACTGCTGTATACTCTATGAATTAATATGTACTAATCTGGGATTTTTATAATCCATCCCATGGCCTTTATAGATGCTAAATTTGTTTCTTTACTGCTCGTCGAGTCTGTTATTCAATAAAGAGTAATGGCTTTTTACAAATGAATTGTATTTGATATTGTGCATTATGATTGTCTAACAGACCATGAATGTTCCTGCAGACAGATTTTGTAGTTTATTCACCTGCCATAGTAAGAAGGTAGGTATAGAAGATCTATGAGAATGGTCTGTGCATGTACCGCAGGCCTTGTTACCATGACCTGCAGAGAATGAAAATTAAAACTGACCTGCAATCATCCTTTACATCCTACTGGCTGGTTAAAATCCATTTCTGAGTATCTGAATACTCTGGAGTCTGTCTTATAGCCCAGTAAGCATGTAATTGCTTCAGACCTCTAATTTATCTCAACACTACTGCTCTGAATGTTCTCATAAAAATGAAGTTTTAGCAAAACATGCTTTCTCCTCAAACCCTTTCTCCCCTCCTCCACAAGTATGCTGTAGACTCTATAGGTCAACCTCAGGTAAAAAACTTTGGTCTCACCTAGATACAGAAATAGATATGTCTGTGCTTTTAACAAGCACAAGCTATAAACCACACCAGTCCTTGGACTCCAGGAACATGATTCTGTGTTTTGGCAGACCAAAACATCTTTCAGTACTATTTTGGTCTTGAAAAACAAACAGAAATTTTTGGGTTTGCTCTTATACGGAAAAAATCAATTTCAAACCCTCTGGATAGAAAGACCATCCCATGGCTGGCTTTCCTTGGAATTGCATTATTTTGGCAAGAGCAGATGGTCACTGTATATGAGGAACTTCCCTCTGTTCTACTGCAGAGATGCTGTAGTGAGTTGTTGCATATATATCAGAGTTTCAGCAGCTAGTCTAGTATCCACTTTTCCCTTTGTGCTTGATGGGAGTACTATGTTTGAGTGCTTTCTGTACTTAATCTATACTGGGAGTACACTCCCAGATCACTGCACTATGACAAGATCTTACTTTTCTGTAATATTTTGGGATCTTTAGCTTCACTTGACTGTGAGAATCACCTGATCTGATGTAAGAGCTAGGTTTATTAAAATGTATTTTGTTTCACTGGATATATTTGGAATAGTATTTTCCCTCAGTTTTTGCATTTGTTTTTCATTTGGCTCTAGCTACTAAAGATGGCTCAATCACATTAATGTGTAAATTCAAAAGAACTGCCTGAAACATAGTTTTAGACTTGAATTCCAGTTGCTTTGGTATAGTCTTATAAGCTACAGCAAAAGCTTAAACAATTAATTTTTAAAATTTTAAAATAATTTTTTATAATTTTTAAAATTAGGTTTTACTTCAATAAATAAAGGTTGACTTGCTGCAGATAGAGTACCAGCCTAGCATTGGTCTACTCAGTGTTTCACAGTGCAAGGAATCAAAAGGTCATGATAAAAAGTAATGACTCAAAAGATGACTCCTTGAAGGCTAACTGTGGGAGTGTCTCAAATGGTACAATATATATCACCAAGAGCTCAGAGAATCTATTTAGCTTCAGCTGGCAAAGTGGATTATTACATGTCTCTTTGAAGTTTGTGGGGTAAGTACTTCTGCAAGTAAAACATAATTTCCAACTTGTGTTCTTTAATATGGAAAAAAGTGATGTTATGTTTAAGAACTTTAAGGTAAATATAAGGCAAATATGTAAAAAGACAGCATATACAGTAATTATACCTTGTCATCAATATATCTTTTACTGTTTGACTGTCAAATACAATTTTGTGTGCAAAATATGTTTGTACACTGTATCTTTAAGTAGAAATGCCTCTTTTTCATTGAAAATCTGGTGTCACATTACAACTGTTCTGTTATAATTTTAATAATTATTTTTTGAATAAAGGCATTTCTCTTTTCTCAGTCTCACTCTCTAGAGAACACAGGTCAGGTACAGTATGATGATTTGTGGAGTCTGTTGTTCCACAGATGCCTCTCAGATCACATAATCAACCACATCTGCTCCAAACTATGGATATGCTGCTATTCCTCCAACTTTAACTCTTTAGAGATACAGGAATAATATGCAATTTTCTTGGTGTCATATTCAAAAGAGAATGACTGTACGTTTCAATGAATATCCTTACATGTCACATTCGCTTGCATGTACAGTGCTTGCATCTGACAATGAATGCAGCTCTACGCTATTTAAATCTCTACTGCCAAAACCCATATTTATGATAAATATGTTTGTGCTTTTTCTCAAAAAAATATCATCATCAGACATTAAATATCTGAAATAGGACTACAGGAAAGAACACCCCATAATCTATATTTCAGCATCTAAGCAACTGGCTGGGTTTATAGAGCAACTTTCTCTTCCTATTCCTATAAACTACAGGAAAGCAACCTCCAAATCTGTGGCTGGTTGTACTAAGCAACAGTAAGAAGTACTCTAAGAATATACTACATTTGATTTAAAGAACCAGAGCAGCCACGAAGAAATGAAATATGAAGTTTGCATTGTCTCAAAGGTCATTCAGAGTCCTCTGGATGGCCATATTCATCCATTCAGTGTTATATTTATCATATTGAAGCATGAATGGAAACTATCTATTTCCTAAAAAGCTCTTGATGATGAGCTGCTATCTTGCTGAAGGAAACAAACATGCATTCAGAGATAAACGGGTCGGGAGTCAAATAATGATCACAGAATTTATAGGGTTCACATCATTCATTGGTTCAGCATCACAAATACGTCAATGAACTAAGCAATGAACCAGCAGTTTCAAGGCTCTTGACAGTACCTTTTTTTAAAAAGTGCTACATATCACCACTATACAGTCTTGTTTTCATTTGCTTCAGAAAACACTGATTTCACAATGGGCTCCATCAGTGCAGCAAATGCAGAATTTTCTTTTGATGTATTCAAAGAGCTGAAAGTCCACCATGCCAATGACAACATCATCTATTCCCCCTTGAGCATCATTGCAGCCTTGTCCATGGTCTATCTGGGAGCAAGAGGTAACACTGAGTATCAGATGGAGAAGGTAGGTTACATAAATGGACAGACTCCTTTTAATCTTATTTAACACAGTTTGTTTACATCTTCGGGACCCTCTCCAGCTGGGTGGAGAAAGTAATATATCACATTAGGCGCTGGATTCAAACCTGCCTAGAAAAATAATGTAATTCCAAAACGCAAGGTTTGGATCTGGAGCTGAGATTCAATCCCCATTGCTTTTCCCCATGAAGGGCAAGAACCACCTTTGGTTTCCACTAAGAAAGAGAGCAGCCTTGAAAAAAGTGTCTTGCTTCAGCTTATATTTTCTCACAGACCTGATTCCTTCCAGGTGAAAAGGACAAATGGTAATATACAAAAGATGAAACGTTCAGAAAACAAAAATCACAGTTACAAATACAATACAGTAAGGTTGTAGCTGGCTTATAGACTTAATACCATTAAGTGGAAAAGAGGGGATCTAAGCTGAGTGTCATACAAATTTTCAATGTGGCACATGCAGGAAAAAAACTGATTTAAAACTCACATTAAACTTCTCACGTTCATCTATGTGCTAATCAGACCTGCTTAGTCCTAACTTAGATTCAACACAAACATCAGTGACTCTCAGTGGACTTGATTTCTTCTATTGCTACTTTCAATTGCAGGTTCTTCACTTTGACAAAATTGCAGGACTTGGAGGAACTATTCAGACCAAGGTACAGAAATCTAAGGTACATTTTTTTCTTTCATATTTTTTTCCTGAGGATAAACTGTTCTGACTGTGCTTCAAGTAGGTTCAACACCTTCTCAAATGTTTGCAAATGCTCTTAATTTAAGAAATTTAAGTTAAAAAAAACAGAAAAAGAAGACAGGCACCAGAAGAAGTGATAGGACAGGATAGGATGCTTTGGGCACTAGGCTACCTTCTTGTGTAGATGATCATCTGCACACCTGCGATTGCTGCTGGGAGACAGCACTTGAAAGGGACTCAGCACCTGGAGCCAGGGTACAGCAGTCAGACTTGCAGCTGAGACCTCAAAGTGGGGCATGAAGATGCTTTGTCAGAAAACAGCCCAGAAGCCTCAAAGGCTGAAAAGCAACCATGCTCTTCCAAAAGCTATAGAAACTTTGCCAGCCTCTGATTCCCACTGCTAACCCAAGAGCACCATGAGGGGTCCCAGTACCTTGATACCATCTGTGTGCTTTCCTCTGTGTTAATCTGCTGACTCTGTAAAGATAAAACAAGCCATGCTCCCTGGCCTGTCCCCATCCTCTTGTGACCCACAAGCACACAGTGGGACTTGCAAAGAACAAGAAGAATATTTTTTTTTTAATAAAGAAAAATAAAGGTAATATCAGCTAGAGTATTTAGTGGCTGATTAAGCATTAGAAAGGAACAGTTCAACACAATTGTCCTTCTCAAAAAATGTACTCCCAGCCACTGTTTGTCATTGGGCATT
Organism: Eurystomus glaucurus suahelicus; assembly: GCA_032159205.1. Taxonomy (NCBI): domain Eukaryota; kingdom Metazoa; phylum Chordata; class Aves; order Coraciiformes; family Coraciidae; genus Eurystomus; species Eurystomus glaucurus. The sequence continues at coordinate 15,935 of JAVFHW010063805.1, forward strand.
TTTCTTCCATGCTCTTAGCCTGTATCACTTGGAACACTATTCTTAGGGCATTAGAGAGTTGAGATTTTTTTCACTATAATATGAGATAATTCCCGACTCCCTTGTCATCTAGTGCTCTTCTCATACCTGCAGCTTTAGCAGAAAGCTGCCATGAAAATGCTAGTAGAAGCTGGGAACTAGAGGCTCTATATCTATGACAACTTGCCTATTGCAATAATTAACACCTGAATTTTTCTTTTAGTCACCTCACTCCTGAGACATACAGTTTCAGATTAATCACTGAGGTTTTCTTCTAGTTATCACAAAGAATGAGTGTCATCATATGCTATGAATTAATTGTACATCATTAGTTGCTTATATTGCACATCCCTCCCATCGAGCTTTTAGACTGTAGTATATGTTAATTTGCAGATATCAAAACACTGTGCATTTTCCCATGTTATTTGTACCTTATAAATAATTCTCTTCCTAGTAAAATAAGATAACAGCTATACCTTTTTATGTTCTTATCAACAACTCAGTGTGGCACGTCTGTGAATATCCACATACTGTTTAAAGAACTTCTCTCTGATATCACTTCACCAAAAGCCAATTATTCTCTCCACATTGCCAACAGACTCTATGCTGAAAAGACAAGTTCAATCCTACCGGTGAGTTTTACATTAGAGTGATTTCTTAGTAAACTCTGTCTAAACCTGTAATCCAAGAGGATGGGCCAGAGTAGGTGATCTGTTAATCCGGTGGTCCCCACTGGTGTGGACTTCCATGGCTTTTCCCATTGCCACAGCCCTAAGAATAGCCTGGATGGAAAGCAGTTCCAGGCAAAAAACATGGCCCTATTAGAAAATGAATGGAGACATAAGCAAAACTATTTGGTAAAGTAATTCCTCCCTCCCTGCTTGCTCCCCCGAAGTATTTTCATTTTAATAGGTTGTTTCTTTTCAGGAAATAATTTGACTTCAGCACATTTCTTCACTTGAAGACCTCACCTCAGTATTTTTTTCAAAGTGTCAAAATATTTCATTTCATTTCACATTTTCAAAAGAAAATATACAAATATTCTAAATCAAAGAAACTAATCTTTAAAAACAGGAAAAAATGCTTTTAAAAAAA
>JAVFHW010063805.1:22047-70655 GCA_032159205.1 Eurystomus glaucurus suahelicus
GCTCACGGCTTCTTTCTCTCCCCCGAATTCCTAGAGAGGTGGGAGTCAACAGTTCTGCTCGGCGGCTCTCTGTGACGGCTACTCCCTCCTCTCTGGCTGCTTGGTTTCCCCTCTCCGGCAGCGGTGGAGTGGGGGGGGGGAGGGGGGTATTCTTGGCAGGAGCGATGTGCTCCCTTTGTGCAGTGAGGTGGAAAAGAAAAAGTTTGTTTTCTTTTCCGAAATTTATGGCCAGTGTTATCAGACTTCCGGCTTCTGGAAGTTTTGCCAAATTGAGTTATGAGTATTGCAGTTCTTTGCTCACTGTTTTAACAAGGCAAAAAAATCATGTGGTCTGTTCACCACAGCATTAAATATAACTTGAAATGATGATGCTGGCAACAGGGAAATATCTCCTATGAAGCCTATGGGAAAACTGCAAATTCTGGTCTTCCCAAGACAGTCATAAAGGACTAGCTACAGCTAATACAAGTATTCAAGTAAAAAAGTATTTCAAGAGATATGACATTTCAAGGTTTACTGTGTAAATTATGCTCTGCTTCCCTTATAGCCAAAAGCAGTCAGACTTTTGCTGAAAGTAAGAAAAAAAAAAAAAAGAAAGACTTGTAAAATAAAGGATTTGTAAAATACTGTCCTAAGGAATAGAGTGTGTAAGGTTATTAAACAATTATAGAACTGTTCTTAAACTGAAATAAGCATGTTTGTCACTCTGCACTTTCTAGGCACAATGACAATAAAACTATCAACATTCATTATGAAAGTATTAATTACATAACATGAAGAAAAAAATAGCTATTCTCTTGTTTAATTGTTCTTTTTCTTCATGATTATTTTAAAGAAATGAAATGGGGAAAATAATTAAAATGATAAAATGGCTTCCTTAAGCTACAAATTTCAAGGCACAGGGTCCACCTAAATGTCCTCACTGTGAAACAGAACTACTTGGCTTGTTTTAAATTGGGCCATGAGGTGTTGCTAGGGATACAAAGTGAGGTCTATCAATCTTCTGAAAGACAAACATCTGTTGAAAATTAGGTTTGGGAGCTTAATGTAGATTCCAATTTTGTTCTTATTTTAATTTTTGTGCAGGTAGGTAATTCTGATCGATATACTGAAAATGTAGACCTGTGGTACTGTGCTCAAAATTCAGTAATTTTTACAGAAAAAGACAGAAATATTATTTCATGAAAGTCCAGAGGAATTTTTATGTCTGTGTCTTGAATGAAAAAAATATAATAGTCAAATACTGTAGAAGGAATAGAGTTATTTGGTTTATGAGGGAGAAAACATCCTCCATAGAGGTTCAAATGAGGGGTAAAAGTGCAGTTTCAAATCTATACCCCATACCAATTGCTGGACCCAGAACTGTGCAGCATTTCTGGCCTGAGCCAGCAGGACCTGCTGTAGAGGTGCTGCAGTGGTGAATGTGGCTGCTGCAGCTCCCATGAGAAGCAATTCTGCAAAGAGCAGTGCAGAGAGGGAATGAGGGGGGAGGGAAGAGCAGCCATGAGGCGAGCAAACACTGCCTGCTGCTTCTGAGTTCTGAAGTCCAGCAACAGTTTAAAAGCATGACTCCTAGTTCCCATGAAGCCTTAAGTATTGTCCAATAGTCCCCTTTGTTCCCTGGCAGCATGATTGAAGCTGATATGTCAATAAATTGCCATCTGTCCATCTGCTACATGTGTTGTGTTGTTTTGGATACACAGTACTGCTAGGGTTCTGTGGAACAGGAACAGCCACATGCAGTCACATTTGTCTTAATGCTGCATAGGACAACATTAGAAGTGCTCTGTGTACTAAGTGTACCTTTCCTTCTGTCATCTGAGAAAGGGTTGGAGCTAACATATATACTCTGCCCTTTGGGGAATATAATTGTCTGAGACCATTCCACACTTCTCTGCACATAGCAAGAAAGGCCTACCTTCTCCTAAGCAAATCAGTTCCATGGCTGAAGACACAAGACTTTGCAGGCAGTATGCTCTAATCACAGTCAATGGAGGAAGAACATTCAGAGAATCTCCTTGACTCCAGGGGAAAAGCTGTCCTGGGCTCCCAAATGATATTTGAGAAAGTACAGCATGCTGAATTAAATTGAAAGCTACATATCCACTGGAAAGGCTTTGACATGGATCAGTGGTTCAGTTTTCTGTTTCTTTTGGCTAGTGAGCTAAGATTCTTCAATCTGGAAAAGCGACAACAGAGAGGGGATTGTCAAGGAGTAGCAAGGGAAAAGCTGCTCAACAAAGGAAGAGGACCCAGGGCAGCAGGTGACAGCAAGGCCAGCAAGGCAGAAGCTTCTCCAATAAAGTATTCAATGCTACAATTCGCAATACCACCGCTAAAGTCCAATGATTCCCAAACAAGTCTGTAACAATGAGGCAGGTCAAATATCAAGCCTGGAGTCCATGTGTCAGGGTCTGTAGTGGTCCTAACATGAAGACTGTTATACATTGAGGAGTCAGTGACACGTATGATCAGGCACAGACATGTGCTGTGCTATGTTAAACTGCACATATCACTTGCCCTCCAGCCCTATACTGTGCTGAACATACCCTGTAGCTTCAGGATAAACTTTGCCTGCTAATCATAATGGAGGAGCTTGTAGATGGTTCTGAATTGGCACCTGGTGATGTTACTGCCCGCACAACCTTGTCTTTATCTTGAAGTAGCATGTTTCTATATACTTTTTTTTGGCAGTAAAAATGATTAACAGAGTTGTTTACTTCTAATAACACACCTATAAAAGCTGTAAACATCACACCATGTGATGGGATGCATGTGTGGGACATGCACAGTGTGCTGTGCCCTGAATAGAGATCCATCCAATGCTGCACAGCTTGGGGTTCCCACTATGTGAAGGGAAATGAAATTACCTATGTCATCTCCTTTTTCCGTTTCACGTTATCATCTCCAATAAATTGCATCTTAATCAGTTTCTTACTAGTGTCAAAAATGAAAGCTTGCAGTGATGCATTACAGGGTCCATCTTGGTGAGGCTCCTCACTAGGCACAGGCATGCAAGGTAGCAAGGACTACAATCAAGCAATTCAGTTTAACTTCTTCTCTCAAGCAAGTGGGGTGTAGACCGCTATGGAGGCATCTCACAACTCTGTCACAAATGGCACTCTGATTCAAGGCTGAGCAGTTGCTTTAGATGTGCTTGAGCCCAGGCAGCCAAATTCCCGAGAGAGGATGGATGATCAAGGGCAGAGGTTTCTCAAGTCCTGGATGATACCAAGACAATGACAGAGACTGATTATCAGTATCTCTTCTGACACAGCAACTTAAGGGTATTAAAAGAAGTTAGTAGAAAGCAGTTAAAAAAAAACCTCACATAGAAGTAGCCAACAACAAACATGTAGCTGAATGATGGACTTCATGGCCAAAAGATACTGGAGATGATCAAATTTTATATGATTTTAAAGGGAGACTGGACAAAACCATGGACAAGAAATCCATTGAGAGTTAATAAATATATAGAAAATACTACCAGCTATTTAAGCCCCAGGACTGAAAACAGCTGATATTAGGACCCTGCCAGCATGACTAGCCACAGCAGGAGCTTTCCCCCAGACCCTCTGTGCTTAAGCCCAGGAACCTGTATTGGGCACCAGCACCATTTTGATACTAGTGGTGGTCTTTTCATGCCAGTCGGAAGGAACCTGTAGGTAGCTCCCACCTGGCATGGGTGATTGCACCACTGGTGTCCTTGTATTTATCGTAAAGCGAAGCAGCAGGTTTTCATGTGAACATACTTTTGTTTCATAATATAAATGAATTGAATTGTTTTCTGTAGGAAATCCTGCAAGAGCTCTAAAAGACCAGTGTCAGTAAACACCTGTCTCCATGGATGGGACCTGCACTGAATGCCATTCCCTGACTGGTAGTCTGTCCAAGGCTGCATAACTTGAGGTTACACAGAATCACAGAATCACAGAATTACAGAATGTTAGGGGTTGGAAAGGACCTTGAAAGATCATCAAGACCAACCCCCCTGCCAGAGCAGGATCACCTAGACCAGGTCACACAGGAACGCTTCCAGGCAGAGTCTCCAGAGGAGGAGCTTGTTCCAGTGCTCTGTCACCCTCACAGTGTAATAGTTTTTATTATGTTTATGTGGAACCTCCTATGCTCCAGCTTGCTTCCATTACCCCTTGTCCTATCTGGGCTGAGAGGCCTAGATCTGGACACAGCATTCCAGATGTGGTCTCACCAGGGCAGACTAGAGGGGGAGGAGAACCTCTCTGGCCCTACTAACCACACCTATTCTAATACACCCCAGGATGCCATTGGCCTTCTTGGCCACAAAGGCACATTGCTGGCTCATGGTCATCCTGCTGTCCACCAGAACCCCCAGGCCCCTTTCCCCTATGCTGCTCTGCAACAGGTCAGTCCCCAGCCTATACTGGTACTTGATGTTGTTCTTTCCCAGATGCAAGACTCTACACCTGGCCTTGTTGTATTTCATTAAATTTCTCCCTGCCCAACTCTCCAGTCTGTTGAGGTCACACAGAACGGCAGCATAGCCTTCAGGTGTGTTAGCCACTCCTCTCAGCTTTATGTCACCAGTAAACTTGCTGACAGTGCACTCTGTTCCCTCATCCAGGTCACTGATGAATATATTGAATAGTACTGCTCCCAGTACTGACCCTTGACGAACTCCACTAGATACAGGACTCCAACTAGACTCTGCACCGTTGAACAGAACTCTCTGACTTCTTTCCTGCAGCCAGCTCACTATCCACCTCACTACCTGATCATCCAGACCACACTTCCTCAGTTTATCTGCCAGGATGCTGTGGGAGACTGTGTCAAATGGTTTACTGAAATCAAGATAAACCACATCCACTGCTCTACCATCATCTATCCACCTGGTTATGTCCTCATAAAAGGCTATCAAGTTGGTCAAACCTTGGTAAAACCATGTTGACTGCTCCTAATGACCCTCTTATCCTTGATATGTCTAGAGACAGCACCAAGGATAAGTTTTCCATGACCTTTGCAGGGATAGAGGTGAGGCTGACCCATCTATAGTTACTTGGGTCCTCCTTCTTGCCCTTTTTGAAGACTGGAGTGACATTTGCTTTCCTCCAGTCCTCAGGCACCTCTCCTGTTACCCACGACTTACCAAAGATGATGGAGAGTGGCCTAGTAATGACCTCCTCCAGCTCCCTCAGCACCCGCGGGTGCGTCCCATCAGGACCCATGGACTTACAGATGTCCAGATTGCTTAATCGGTCCCTAACCCTGTCTTCATCAACCAAGGCAAACTCCTCCTTTATCCTGACTTCCTCTGGGGGGTCTGGGGCTCCTGAGGACAACCTCCAGCAGTATAGACAGAGGCAAAGAAGGCATTCAGTAACTTCGTCTTTTTTTGCATCTTCTGTCACGAGGGCCCCCAACTCATTCGTCAGTGGGCCTACACTGCCTCTAGTGTTGGTTTTATCTGCAGTGTACTTGAAGGAGCCCTTTCTGTTGTCCTTGACTTCTCTTGCAATGTTTAATTCCAAGGAGGCCTTAGTTTTCCTAATTGTCTTCCTACATCCACTGACAACAGTTTTATATTCCTCTTATGTGGCCAGCCCCTCCTTCCATGATCTGTAAACTCTCTTCTTCCACTTGAGTTTGCCCGGTAGTTCCCTGTTTAACCATGTCTCCTGGCTCCCTTTCTTGATTTCCTACCTATCTGTCTTTTTCCTTTTAATGTTAGCTGCAATAAATGGTATTTTAAGCAATATCTTACAGAGTCTGAGTGCCTTTCTTAACGCAGAGCATAATGAACACTAGTCCTAGTGCCCTGCAGCAGTGCACTACACCTTTTCAGTGACTGCAGAGACCTGTAGTCTACTGAATTCTCCTCCTTTCCCTTTCTGAATTTAGTAAATTTTCTAAATCATCAGAAGATTTTCCCAGTACTCCTGACTTTTCCTTAGTCCTCTTTTTGCTGTTCTGCGTAAGGAAGCTTTTCTTACTGCCCTTCACATTCCTTGTCAGTTTTCCCTCCAGCAGAAGTTTTGCTTTTCAAATTCTATCCCTGCATGCATAGGGAAAGTTTCTGTATTCCTGCCTGGTGGTTCTCCTTGCTCCCAACTCTCGTACCCTTTGATTTTGGATTTGCGCTCAGTCAGAATAAAGGCACCTTCACCATCAGAGACAGCCTGTATATTACTTCGGCAGCAAGATATGTGGCAAGTGAAAGGCTTTAAATGTAGGTGAGGCTGAAACTCAATCACAATGAAGATGATCTGCAGGTTCTGGTTCAAATATTCCCACCCTACCTGTTGCAGGCCTGTGGGATATGATCATTAAATGTTATGCCATGAAGGCCATATCAACATATGTCAGATAAAATATCCATGAGGGAGCATTAAGAAATGAGCTGTACAATGAAGGCTGAGCCCATATCAGTTTAAAATTAATGTAAGACCTGATATGGGATATCACAATGACAAATGCCCCTGTCTCCAGGCATTGGCAGCACTACAGGCAACAATGTCATAGAAACATAGAATTGCTTAGGTTAGAAAAGACCTTTAAGATCATCGTGTCCAATCATTAACCTGCCTCTATCAAGTCCACTGCTAAACCATGCCCCTAAAAGCATCATATCTACACAACTTTTAAACATGTCCAGAGATGGTGAGTCAACCACTTCCCTGGGCAGCCTGTTCTCTTGATAACCCTTTCAGTGAATATATTTTTTTCTAATATATAACCTGGTGCAACTAGAGGCCATTTCCTCTTGTCCTATCACTTGTTACTTGTGAGGAGAGACTGGCACCCACCATGATAAGGTCTCCCCTAAGCCTCCTTTTCTTCAGACTAAACAGGCCCAGTTCTCTCAGCCTTCCTACATAAGACTTGTGCTCTAGACCCTCCACCAGCTTCATTCTTCTTATCTGGACCTGCTCCAGTACCTCAATGTCTTTCTTGCGTTGAGGTGTGCAAAACTGAACACAGTACTCAAGGTTTGGCCTCACCAGTGCTGAGTACAGGGGGGACAATCACTTATCTAGTCCTGCCTGCTACACTACTTCTGATGCAAGCCAGGATGCCGTTGGCCTTCTTGGCCACCTGGGCACACTGCCAGCTCATATTTAGCAGGTTGTTGATCAGTATCCCCAGGTCCCTTTCTGATGGATAGCTTTCCAGCCACTCTTCCCCAATCCTGTAGCGTTGCATGGGGTTGTTGTCCCAAGGGCAGGACCAGGCACTTGGTCTTGTTGAATCTCATACCATTTGCCTTGGCCCATTGATCCAGCCTGCTCTGGTCCATCTGTAGAGCCTTTCTGCCCTCAAGCAGATCAACACTTCCACCCAAGCTGGTGTTGCCTGCAAACTTACTGAGGGTGCAATCTACATTCTTGTCAGGATCATTGCTAAAGATATTAAACAGAAGTTGCCCCAATACTGACCCCTGGGGAACACCACTTGTGACCAGTCACCAACTGGATTTGACTCCGTTCACCATCACTCTTTGGGCCCAGCAGTCCAGCCAGTGTCCTACTCAGCGGAGTGTATGCCCATACAAGCCATGAACAGCCATTTTTTAAAATGAGAATGCTGTGGGAGATGGTATTGAAGGCTTTACTGAAGTCCAGGTAGACAACATCCACAGCCTTTCCCTCATCCACTAGGCAGGTCATCTTGTCATAGAAGGAGATCAGGTTCCTCAAGCAGGACCTACCTTTCATGAACTCATGCTGACTGGGCCTGATCACCTGCTTGTCTTGTATGTGGTGTGTAATGGCACTCAAGATGATCTGCTGCATAATCTTCCCTGGTACTGAGGTCAGGCTGACAGGCTTGTAGTTCCCTGGATCCTCCTTCTGGCCCTTTTTGTAGATGGGTGTCACATTTGCTAACCTCTAGTCTACTGGGGTCTCCCCAGTTAGCCAGGACTGCTGATAAATGATGGAAAGTAGCATTGTGAGCACATACGCCAACTCCTTCAGTACACTTGGATGTAACCCATCTGGTTACATAAACTTCTGTATGTCTAAGTGATGTAGCAAGTTGCTAATCATTTCCTCTTTTATTATGGAGGTCTCATTCTGCTCCCCATCCCTGTCTTCCAGCAGACATCTGGAAAGTTGAAATCCCACAAGAGAACAAGGGATAGTGACTATGAAACCTCTTCCAACTGCTTGTAGAGTATTTCATCTGCCTCTTCATCCTACTTGGGTCATCTGTAACAGACTCTCACTGTGATATCTGCCTTACTGGCCTTCCTCTTGATTCTTGCCCATAAAGACCCAATGCTATCATCACCATCATTAAGTTGTAGACATCCATAACACTCCCTAACATAGGGGGCCACCCCACTGCCTCTACTTTCATTGATGTCCACCTCTTCTTAGTGGGTGTGCTGCTGTAGGAAGATGTCAGGTGGGCTACAAGCTGCTCTCTGAGGAGTTTGATTAGAACCTCACTGGGCAAAAAACACAGTCCCACAGAACAACTGATTCTATGATTCTATGATCATTGATAGCTACATCACCAAGGTCTGCAGTGACAATCAGTCAGTCAGCTGCAATCACTCTGAGTAAAACGATTTATCTCTCTGTGAATACTTGCTTCAGTTCCTCATCAAAAGACAGCTTCCAGATTCATAATGTCAAATGAGGACAAACACAGAAAATAAATATGCTCCTTCCTACTGGCAAAAGAACAGGAACAAGGAGAAAAACAATCTTGAGTTCTGCATAGGTTTTTGAGATTGGATGAGAGGCTTTGGTCTGTGAACTGACCTGGGCTTCATATCCTTTTGGCCAAAAAAATGCCTTTTATACTCTCATGTGTGCAAGGCTCAGATACTCAAGAGTCAATAGCGTTTAGGGACAGCTCCACAATGAAATGTCTGGGAAATGAAAGGGCAGCAGAACCTTAGTTGACCTCTTTCTTGGGAGAAGCATTGTCAAAAAAGGACCTGTGGCAGAACTGTTTGTACTGCTTTGCACAGCTGTGCTGGACAGGGCAATCCATTGCTGGTTGTCCCAGGTAGCCTTCCAACTGCAGAAAGGTTTGTTTACTCTCTCTAGACCCCATGTCAAACAGACTATACAAGACTTTTTGTGTGTTGATGTTATGTTCATGGCCTGTTCTCATCCTATTCTGATATGGTTGATGATTGCCTTGCTCTTTAGCCCATCCAGATCTCTCCGTAAGGCCTCTACCCTCAAGGGAGTCCACAGCTTCTCTTAGTTTAAAATTATTGGCATATGCATACTTTGGCATGTTCTCTTCAGCCTTTTCATTTTCATCTTTGAAGGACTCCTGATAACCATTATTTTGTGGACATGAAGCTGAAAAGTAAAGCAAGGTGTGATACATTCCCTGTGACACTCAAGGCATGGGCATACCTCTCAGTATTTTATTATATTCTTCTGGCCACCTAGCACTAGAAAACAATTGTGTCCCTTCTGGTGTCTGTGGTACCACCTCACCTCCTGAGCTATACAAATGAAATGGGGACCCGCACTGCTAGTGGATACAAAAGAATTAATGGAGGTATTTGTTTAAGTGTTCAGTGCCTTGGCTCACTAGTACACGAAACTGTTGGGTGAGAAACACCCTGTTGTTATTCGCCACTCTTAAGACAGATTACAGTGAAGTGTGAGTAAAAGCATTTATTCATAACATCCGAAGGAGGCAACACACTGAACTACATTCATAAAAATGTAAGTAATTTTTTTAAAAAGAAAAACAAATTAAAATGTTTTATTATAGGTGCCAGGGCTACTTTGGAAACACCTTGCCATTACTGACTTGAGCTGCTATCTGCTCAGACAAAATGGCTGACAGTTTTGGCCACAATGGATAACTCATCCCTTTTTTGTAGTGGAGACTCTCATAAGACAGAAATTATTCAGGTTATTCCATCTGACATCTCTACCAAGGATAAAGCTTCTTCCAGAGACTTTCCATTAACATACCACTGTACTCTTCTAGTTTCACAAGGCTTGCTCACCATTACAGCTTCTCTCTCTTTGAACACACAGAAGGTGTTGAGGTACTAGCTGAACTGCCCAGTCCCCTGGATGTATCTATGTGACATGCTCTCAGACCAGGCCTCTAGAAAGATTGAAATCTTCCTACTAAAACTGCCTTCTTACTGCCTCTCAAGGATATCTTCGACAATTCTTCTCAGTTATGTCTTAGTGCTTTAAAGTATCTGGAAACATCTCTTTGAGGCTGAAAATCTTCTCCAACTGGCTAGCAAATTGTTCCTTGCCTCAGTGAGAGGCAAAACTGTGCTTTTTTCCCCTTATTTCACCAGAATGTTTCAGTGTGGCGGGACCACCTGGTCTACATTGATCTGTATATTAACAAATATTAATCTGTATACTAACAAATGATAGAAAGAGCTAAGTAGAATACATGTACACAACTTGTTACTGGTGTTTGATTGACCAGATGGTGGAGATTTTTTATTAATAGTGCACCTGGGAGACTCATTCTCCGTTACTTTCTCCATCAACATAGTAATACATATTTCATACCTAGGGATAATGTTTTCTCCGAAGTAATTCTATCATCAGAAAAAGCAGACAAGCTTTTTAGGGTTTCTTAAAGGTTGAAAGAAAAACAGTAGGCCTGACTTTAAAGAAAGTGAGAATTATTCTGTGCTTAAGTATAAGGTGCATATCTGTCAGGCTATCCGTAAGAAAACAAAACACTTGGCTGATATCTGTGGAAGGGATACCTAACAAAAAAACAATACTTCCACTACAATCTTGTCTTAACTCATGCTTTCTTGGTGACAACAGCTTGGCAAGGAGAATCTAGATTTCTATGACACGTTTATTTTCACAAAAGGGAGGACAGACTGCACTGTCTATCCTTTTGACAGCAGTACAGAAGCCTCCCTCTTCTCCTTAGAGATAACAGTCATCTCCATCTCCATCACATATTGCTTTTACAGAGGTCAGAATGGTTTCTTTACTGTTTGTCCACTCTATTATTTCAATACAGAACAATAGCTTTTATAACTGAAATGCTTTTATAACTGAAATATATTTGCTATTGTATATTATGATTGTCCCATAGACCATGAACACTCCTTTAGCTGGATTTCACAGTTCCTCTATCATCTGCCAGGCCAGTCAGCTACCCAGGGAAGATCTAAGGGATACATTGCAAGTGCATACCACAAACATATTTGGAATTGATTACTTTTTACTTTATCTGGGGCTGTTTTGCTACTGCTCCCTGAGAAAAATGTTTACTATAAAACATTGACACTCATCAAAATAACTTTAAAAAGTATCCCAACTTTTCAAAGAAAATGTGCCTGCTTTTGACTTTCATCTCAATTGGTTTTCTCACATACACCGATCTTTATTTCCTCAATTTTGTTAGTAGAATAATGGGCCAAGTCCTGTTCTCAGTTATCTTCTCTCTACCATGGCTCAGCTGAATTTTGTACATCCAAAAGGATCAACAGAAAGAGAGTTCTGGTCTGTTACTACAACCATAATAACAAATCGACTAATTTTTGGCAGATTGACTAAAAAGGGTAATTATGTTTTCCATCACTAAGGTTTTCACATTTTTTATCATCATCCCAATATCTAGTTGAAAATGAGACTTAAAGGAACATGAGCATTATTTCCCAGCCTTTTCTCCAATCCAACAGTCTTGATGTACTGGTGGAAAACACTTTGTTATACAGAATAAAAACCCAATATTTACTCTCTTTTCAATCAAAAATGGACCTATTGAAACTAAAATCTGACCTAATCTCATTAAATTATTTTTAGTATGTCAAAGGTCAAACTTCTGAAAGGCAGCAGTGTGTGCGTCACAATTCAGACTGTATAAATTCCTAAGTGCTCAGCTGGTCTGTCTACCTACAGCTGGAAAGCTGTATTGCCTTTGGTGCTGAAGCTTGAAAGGTAAGCATTTCTGTATGCAAATTTACTTTCTCACTATATTATCTCTTGTTTGTGCCTAAACTTAAAAAGAAAGCAATTACTGTGTTATGTTTGATGTCTTAAGGACAGGATTTCTACATAATATTCCCTACAAATCTCATCTGTGTGTGTGTCCTACATTATTTTATTCTGTGTAAAAAAGTATTTGTTCTCAGGAAACTTTAAAAAAGTTTATTCTTTGTGCTTTAAAAAATATTTTGTTTCAGAGCAGCTTATCCTCTCATTCAGTATCTTTAAAGTTTGATTTTGGCATCCAAATAATAAGTTTGCATGATTGACCTCTAGTTCAACAGAGTGCATTGAGAGAAGAACTGGCATTCAGTGCATTTGCTAGATATATTTTAGTGTGAAATTTCTCTAACAGTTGCATCCCTGTTCATCTGGTGAACACTACACAAGACAAAAATGTGTGTAGTTGTATTTTTATACATAAATATGAACTTGTATACAGAAAGTGAGAGAAATACGTGTGTGATTGTATGTGTATACTCATGAGCATGGTCATGAAAAACCTTGCTGGAGTCTAATACTCCAAAGACAACCTTGAGATCCCAGCACCCACATAAGGGTCTGGATTTTGAAAGACAAAAAACTTTCACAATTTCTATAAATCATAGGAAGAAAACTAGATTCATGCTGACCTCAAAAGTTGTCCTTTATATGAACATAGTGGCTGCACAGGACTTCTGCTGTCTCGCACTTTATAAAGTGCAGCTTCAGACAGACACAAATAATCAAGATTTTGCTGACCTGTGCCACAAACAAATACTCATTTAATGATGCTGTATTATGACAGACACTGCTATTTTATGTCTGCATTTCTATTCTATCTGAATGTCACTAACAAAATTCAGTTTCTCAGAAAGTTTATAGTGTAGTATGCATGATATATTTAAGCAAAGCAAGCTATATCAAGTACAATAGGGTGGAATATGAATTTTGTGCATCAGTCTCTCTCCTAGACTAGGTGACCTTAAACAAATCATATTGCTTATCTGTGCTTCCGTTACTAAAACAAGGGTAAAGATATAAGCATTTGAAGATCTACAGATGGTACAGACTGTGCAAAAAGTAGATATTTTACTGCACTTATTTGTTTTTAGAAAATAAAAATAGTCAGCTAGCCTCTGCTTTTACTTATACCTGTCCAAACCCAGAGCAAATCTACTAAAATTTGCACTTCAAATTTCCAGCTTTGCAAGTATGTCAAAGACAGATTATATCTTCCTGTTTTCACCAAAGGTACTACAAAATAAGAAGGAATCCTAGCCTTCACTGAATGAAAATAAGTACAGGAAACTTATTTGACTGCTTTGAAAAGGTAAACAGAAATCACATACAGATTTAAGCCCTCTGAGGAACTTTACTGCCAAAAAGGCAACTGAATAGAAATGCAGAAAGAAATAGACTTATGAATACAGTTTCTAACATGTATAAGAGGTGAGCATAGCAATAACCATGTTACCACAAAATGACTTCTTGACTACTTGTTTATATTTCATTGCCTAAACACTACTATTGAAGTGCATTGTGCTGTATTTATATGGCATTTCATCATTACATTGTCATTGTACTTCTGCTGTCTGCTCTAGACAATACTGGTTTCACAATGGGCTCCATCGGTGCAGCAAGCACAGAATTTTGTTTTGATGTATTCAAAGAGCTGAAAGTCCAGCATGTCAACGAGAACATCTTCTACTCCCCCCTGAGCATCATTTCAGCTCTGTCCATGGTCTACCTAGGTTCAAGAGAAAACACCAGAGTGCAGATAGATAAGGTGAGGATACAGTTAAGGATTTAAGCCTCCCTGCTGCTTAACAGAGCCATAGCACTTAATTACATGATAATACCGCTTGCATAGCTCAGAAGCTAAAAAAATCTGGACCCAGAGTTATCAAAAACTGTTGGCCACTTCAGACTCCCATAATATTAAACAAATGCATCAGTCAGAAATCTTGAAACTGGATTTAAATTTTAATTTTATCATTGTTAGCAGTAGAGTTCTCAAAGACAACAATGCATTCCAGTGGTTCTTTGTTTAGAGTACAAAAAGTAGATAAAATATCCAGGGAAAGAGACAAAATGTGTCTCCAGACTGCAAAATGTTTCACATGAGTTTCCTACAGCTCTTACTTCCTTTATAGAGAGTGGCTGGCTTGTTACCTATAAGGAAGTATTATTAATAGCATACACTGTAGCTGATTCCTAGATGTTCAATAGAAAAAGAGATCATCTAAGCAGGCAACAGTACTCACAGCTATTCACAGATGGATTGCACCTTTTGAGTCATTCAGCTTCTCAGCCAAAAGGTTCACTTAAAACATCATGTGTTACACTCAGCTGCATAACTTTTTTTTTCTCATATTTGTTTTTTCAACTACTATTATTTTCAATTACAGGTTGTTCACTTTGATAAAATCACAGGATTTGGAGAGACTATTGAATCTCAGGTACTTCTTCTTTATGTCACTTTCTTCTGGGAGCAACATGTAGAAGATGAAGCAGTCTCTTAGCCGTTCCATCTCCTCTCTGACAATCGGATAGTGCTCTGCATCCAGTAGTTGGAGGAACACTTTGTTCATAGGAATAGAGAGGGAAAGGAGGTAGCAGAGGATTCAGAACAAGTATAAGATGAAACTAACCACCATAGTATTAGGCAAATAGGGAAAATTATAGATACTTGTATGCTGAAGCAAGGGATCTGGATGTTACAGGCTAAATTTGACTGGCTGGGAATGGAGGAAAGCCTATCTGGAGCTATATTACTGTAGCAGTAATTAAAAGTCCCCTTGAGAGAGATGTGAGAGCAATGATGAAAAATAGCACAGAGTTGTATATTTTAGAAAATTACTACATTAGTGTAGTTATAGCAACAGGATGAACAACACCTTTGTAAGTAGAAGTGTCTGAACTACTCTTCTCATATAGTATGAAAAACCTACTACGCACTACAACTGAAATAACATCATCTATCTTTTTATTTGTATTCATGTCAATGATTCAGTGTGGCACATCTGTAAACGTCCACTTTTCACTTAAAGACTTGTTCACTCAAATCACCAAACCAAGTGACAATCATTCACTCAGCTTTGCCAGTAGACTTTATGCTGAAGAAACATACCCAATCCTACCGGTAAGTTGCTTTAAAATCTGATCTGACTGTATTTCCATATCAAAGCTGTACCACTCTGTAATGCAAAAGCACTGTTGCAAGTTGAGGCCCTGATGAAGCAATTTTCTTCTATATGGAAGATAGGATTCAAAACCTCTCTATCACAGCCATAAACCTCTACAGTCTTGAGAAAAAATATGTTTGTGCAAAGTACAATCATGATCCAGTCATGTCAAGGTGTAATTAATAAAGGTAATTTTTGCTGGAAAGAGTTATGTCCAACTGTTTTCTCAATTTGTAAAACAAACCTAAATAATAAGTTTTCCCATTGAAAGGAACATTTAATTTGAAATTAAAGGAAAATGTCATTGCAAAAAAAAAAAAAAAGTTTAAAAATGTGCAAAATGAAAAAAAAGCATGCTTCAACTGAAATGAATGCTATTTTTGGATCCAACTCACTTCTGGAAAATTTTTTTTTAAATGTGAGCATATACTCTTGCTTGAAGCAAAGAATGTCAAATCTTAAAATGCTTATAAATCAGAATAATGGCTTGCGGTTCAGCCTTAATAAGCAGACGATTCATATCTGTTAATTTCAGATTAAGTTCTTGCATTTCATGTTTACAAAATGCTTTGACATTCTGATCTGAAAATTTTACTTTTCCTTTGCAGGAATACTTAGAATGTGTGAAGGAACTATATAAAGGAAGCTTGGAAACTATCAGCTTTCAAACAGCTGCAGATGAAGCCAGAGAGATCATAAATTCCTGGGTTGAAAGTCAGACAAATGGTAAGAGCAAGCCAAGACTGGTATAGGTGTTTTCCCTTCTGCCACCATATATGAACAGCATATAGGAACACTTAAGACAGGAGACAAAAATAAACAAAACCCAAATGGCTCTCTCTGTTCCTTCTCCTGGATAATACATCAGTTCCTGGATACGGAACTATCATTTAATGATTTTTTTTTCCCCTCAGGCACCTCCCTTTTAGAAGACTCTCTATATCTGTAGGGGCTTTGAGGGTATGTAATCCTTCCAGTTCTGATAAAAGGGACAGCACTGGAATATGCTGTGTACACAGTGACAAGTGGTTTGACACTGATGTTGAGAATCTGGATATCCTTTGATTAGTGCACTTCGTCCTCAAGCTTCCCAGAGCTGTTGTGTGTGTGTTGAATAGGGTGTGCAGTCACAAGGTACTTGAGAAATCTTAATGGAAAAGTACAGAGTTAAGGAATGGTAGGGAGGTGTATGAAATGCATAGAAAGAGATCTACCACAATTGGGATATTTTCTCTACTGCATCTCCATGTAATTCCTCCATTTTTCCAGTCTCTTCATGGCTTCCTCAAAACATTCCTTTCCCTCATGCTGGAAACACATGGCCTGAACAGCAAACAGAGATAAAAGATGCTGAATTTTACCTGAAATGAAAATATTCACAATCACAGAGCCTCTGGTGCCATAATTTGAAGGAGAACAACATGCCATGATTAAGCCGCTGGTGAGAAAGGACTAAGGGAGGAGCTTGCTATGTGCATGAGGACTGCAGAATAAACAAGAACCAAGTGTAAGAAGAAAGCAGAGTAGAATTCTGGTTTCCTTTCCTGCCACCTTCTTTCTATAGACATCTTCTTTCAACTTTCATTTGAAACAAGAATTATTTGTTTACTGTTTGAGTTGGAGACCATCCTGGGATAAAGGGTTCCAATGGTTCTTCCCATTCTTTCAAAATACACAGGTTTACTCATTTTGTAACAAGTAAATATCTGGGTCTTGTATCTCTCATTATAATTGTTTACAGATAGGGAAACAACAACTATTGCCAACAGTAGTGAGGAAACCAACCTTGGAAGTACAAGACTACAGCTGCAAAACCAAAAAAATGTTCCTGCTCTACACCCTCCTCCCCACAAATTCTATGCCCTTAATTTATTGTTGTGATTGCCAAGATGTGTTATACATGAATGTGTTATATACGTGTTCTCTTTTCCTATGCTTTCTTAAAGGAATGATAAGAAATATCCTTCAACCTAGCTCTGTGGATCCCCAGACTGAAATGGTCCTTGTCAATGCCATTTACTTCAAAGGACTGTGGGAGAAAGCATTTAAAGATGAAGACACCCAGGCCACTCCTTTCAGAATTACTGAGGTACATGGGCATACATCACCTTAAAGGTTTCATCTTCTAGAATTTATGAAGAGTAGATAAGTTTTTATACAATCTTCCTGAACAAGAGCAATTAGTAGTTTTAACAGTAATTAGACCTTTCTATACTCTAAGAATAATTTTTGTGAAAACTGAATTTTCTTATTTGGTTTTGCAGCAAGAAAGCAAACCTGTGCAGATGATGTATCAGATTGGTTCATTTAAAGTGGCAGTGATGGCTTCTGAGAAAATTAAGATCCTGGAACTTCCATATGCCAGTGGGCAGCTGAGCATGTTGGTCATGTTGCCAGATGATGTCTCTGGCTTGGAGCAGGTATGGTTCTGGCAGTTGCGTTTCAGAAAACCATAAACAGTGAAATTTAGGTGCTGCAAAGCCCTTCACAGTGAAGTCATCCTAAAACACTTCACTGGCACAGATCTGAACACTGGCAACATGGGATTGTTGCATAGAAGCATGCAGCTATCTAAGTGGTCCTGAAATAGTTTATGCTGAGCATGGATTGTTTAAGGAACTGTTTTAATGGGTTAAATATTGGCCACTGCAGAACAGATTCTTCTCAGCTAAGCAGTTGTTGCTCCAGCAGCTTGAACTCGAAAGTTTTTACATCTCCATTCCTGCATACTGAGGAACTTCCTGGGAATTTCATGTTAGCCTTACTAGTTACTATTATTGTTTGGTTTGGCAGCACTCAACATCCTTTCTTCAAAATGCTACCTTCAAAACTTAAACTATTTAAAAAATGAATATGAGGGGTACTTGAATGGTTAAAGCAATTTCAGAAAGTAAAATGTACATGACATACTGTTGTTGATATGAACAGAATATAGGCATGGGATATTGTCATTAGCAGGATTTTAGTTAGTCTGAATAGGAAAAGTTATGTAATAAACAAAAGTTCATTGAAATGTTTGCACACTAACTCAAAGAATTAAATTACAAAAATGAAGAGGTATTTTAATATAGATAAATTTCCTCAGTAATAATTGATGGTTCAGATATTAGTAATTGGTTACCATTAACATTTGGTTGTACGGAGGTCTTAAACATAGATAGAGCTCACAACTCAAAAGTACAGAATTATTTTTGGAATATATTTCCAAAACAAAGAAGACAAACAGGGAAGAACTTTAGGTGAAATCTGCTGAGTAGCCATCTCATTAAGAAAATTAATTGGCTGTGAGCCCATTAAAGAAATAGAAAGCAGATAGATACACTAATCTGTATACAGATATATTATTCTGTCCGTGCCTAGAAAAAAATGCCATGGCAAGAGCAGTCAGTTTAAAAGAGAAAAAAAAAACACTGCTGGTACTGCATTGCTAAAAAGGAAGCTGTGCTGTCATCCCAGAGATCTCATTTGCTTGTCTCCTTGCAGCTTGAGACTGCAATCACCTTTGAAAAACTCATGGAGTGGACCCATTCTAATACCATGGAAGAGAGGAAAATTAAAGTCTACCTGCCCCGCATGAAGATAGAGGAAAAATATAATCTCACATCTGTCTTAATGGCCCTGGGTATGACCGACCTGTTCAGTTCATCAGCCAATCTCACTGGCATCTCTTCAGCAGAGAGCCTGAAGATGTCTGAAGCTGTTCATGAGGCATTTGTGGAAATCTATGAAGCAGGCAGTGAGGTGGTAGGCTCAACAGGAGCTAAGATAGAGGTTACAAGTGTCTCTGAGGAGTTTAGGGCTGACCACCCTTTCCTCTTCTTGATCAAGCACAACCCAACCAACAGCATCCTCTTCTTTGGCAGATACTTTTCCCCTTAAAGAAAAGAAAGCTGAAAGAGTTTCTATCCCCCACAGCAAAACTCAAAGCACTGCAGTACCAAGGGTAAAAAGAAATGCATACTCTCTCTTTCATCCATATTTTCCAAAACCAGAAAGCTTTATTTAAAAAGAAAAAAAAAAAAGTTAAGTCAGAGAAATTATGCCATGAAAACAGAAGCCCCTTGCCATTTGTTTCTGCTGAGTAGTATTATTTGCTCATGGATGAAAAATTAGGGGAATGAAAATTGGACTCAAAGAAAGCATGAGCGTGAACAGAGATGTTCCTGGTTCAAGTCAACAATAATAGTGCCAAATCATCATACTGAAAAAACACAACCCCATTTATCAGCAGAAGTTTTATGGAGAAAAAAAAAAAAAAAAGAAAAAAAAGCAGCCTTCTAATTATGCCAGTGTTCTGTACGCCCAAGCTTTGTGGTGACTCCTCTGGAATGAATCACTTGAAAGCTCCCAGATTAAACTCTACATTGCCACCAATCATTTCTACTCTAACAAGGGAATTGCTTTTTCTTTGTGCTCCTGATACTGCTCCTGATACTCCTCCCTTTCTAAAGATGCATTCAAGAAATCTTATAATACATATTTCTCCTTAAATATTTTTGGCTCAATTGTCATGACCAAATATGGCATGTTACTATTCAAATTGTTTTCTATGTATCCATATGTAATGGGTCTTGTGGATGTACTCTTTTGCTCCCTTAATCATAATAAAAACATGTTTGAGCAAAGGTGTTTAATTCGGAGTATTTCAAGTGCACCCGGGACTGGGTAATCCTAGTTATACATAGAAACTGGGCAACAAGAGGCTGGAGAGCAGCCCTGGAGAAAGACATGTTGGAGGTTCGGGTTGATGGCAAGTTAAACATGAGTCAACAGTGTGCCTTGGCAGCCAAAAGAATTAACGGTGCCCTGGGGTCCATCAAGCACAGCATAGCTAGCTGGTCAAGGGACATGTTGTCCCACTCTACACAGCACTGCTTCAGCCCCACCAGTACAGTACGCAGTTTTGGGCACCTCAGTATAAGAAAGACTTCAAACTATTAGAGTGTGTCCAAAGGAGAGTGACCAAGATGGTGAAATGCCTTGAGGGCAAGATTTATGAGGAGAGGCTGAGGTCACTTGGTTTGTTCAGATTGGAGAAGAAATGGCCGAGAGGTGACCTCATAGCAGTTTACAACTTTCTTAAGGGGGGCAGTGGAGACGTGGTGACCAGCAATAGGGCATGATGAAATGGAATGTAGTTGCATCAGGGGAAGTTCAGATTGGACATTGGGAAAAGGTTCTTCACTGAGAGGGTGGACGGTCACTGGAACAGGCTTCCCAGGGAAATGGTGACAGCACTGTTGTACCAAATCTGGGTTCTTTACCCGGTGTACAAGCCAATAACACACAGAAGGGAGGTGTTTCATGTTTATTCCATCAATGCACATGGATGGGTCCTGCCCCAAGACATCACATACTAGTTCAACAGGTTTCTATATTTATTTATTTATACATTTAACATTATATATTAAAATATTTAATACATATTCATTGTTATTCTTTTTATTGACTGGTTCTGGTTTCCTCACTTCTTATTTCAATTAGTGTGCAGGCTCCATCATCCTCTTGCATTGTTTTCTTTTGAGTAGGTGGTATAATTTCAGTTGGTGGTCCATGAGTCAGCGGTCATAATCTCCCCCTGCTGGAATTACCTTTTGCGTACTTCTTCCCTAACCTTGACAGTTCTAGGCAATTCTTCATGTTTTGCTAAGCCAACCAATAGTTCATCATTCTTTAACTTCTGTTTCTGACAAGAATATCCTTCTGATCAAAAAAGACACATTGTTTAGTAGTCTTAAATCCAGTCTTAGATCAATCATGTCTAATTAGTATTTCTATGTTTTAATTTCAGGTAAATAATTAAATATTGTTGGGGGTGCACAGAGGACCTTCAGCAGTGGTTAGTTTCTTAGTTGCTTCAAGTATATTTTGCATTTTATTTTTCTAATTAATACAAACATTAATACAACAGCACTAAGCCCATCAGAGTTCAAGGACCATCTGGATGATGTTCTTAGTCATAAGGTTTCTTTCTAGGAAGTCCTGTGAGGAGCAGGGAGTTGGACTCAGTGATTGTTATGGGTCCCTTCCAACCTGAAATATTCTATGATTCTATGATTCTTTTATCAGAGTTGGTTCATTGCTTTCAAAGAGATGATGAATGAGAGTCTATCTTAACTCTGGGCTAAGATACAATATTGAGACAAATTTTCTGCCACGAAGGGGCCAGCATGATCTGTAATTCCTCATGCATGCAACTAAAACTAGCCAGATATAACACTTTCAGCACAAAACGTACTTCATCCAGTCTGTCTGAAACAGGAGTTGATAAGAAGTTTGGATGGCAGCTGGATATGTGCAAGAATCTACATCCTACAGAGACAAAACACTGCCTTGGAGAACACATGTACATGGGAAACGGAAAGAAGTTTTCTAGTTATCTTTGTGGTGTGTTTATAAAGTTTTACTGGCTCTTATTTTATAACTAAAAAGAATAATCATGCTAAGTGAGCAAAGTCCATGGCAAGTTATAGTTTCTCTCTGGAAATAATTATTCTTCCCTTTGTCACAGAAGCAAGAAGGGAAACAGACCTGTGAGGGATTGTCACAGAGAAGTACCAGAAGAGTGAAAAAGAAAGGTTCTGGGGGGTGAAGCTCACCAAATGATAGTTGGCCACATGTGAGAATGAGCCCTACCATTTCCTTCATTTTGATTCTCCTATGGTCAGCCCACAAAACTCTCACTCTCTTTCCTCACTTTTAACCTTCTTGGAACTAAAGTCCACAGAATATCTCTGTAAATCCCAAGCAGTGCTTAGTCACTCTGTGAACAGCAAACTCCTAGGATGGTTAGCAATACTTAAGAGCAAAGGTGAGATAATACATAGCTTCATGCTAAGCATTTTTAGTCCCCGTAGTATAACTTAAACTTTGTTTCCATTTTATTATATGTGGATATCAATGGGCCACCATTTGTACCTGGCCTCTCTTTCCTCACTGCTGTACTCTTAAACATCACAAGATAAAGACTCTAATACCATACAGTCTAACTGTCTCATGGCATCAGAAAATGTTCACAGTTGCACGCTACTCTCAGGGGAAAAAAGATTCCAAACTAATTCTGAGCTCTTATTTTTTCAACTCACACAGCACAATCCTACTTTTTCTAAATGTTAGCAATAGCAACCCACAGTTGTGGGCAAACAACGAACTTCTGTTAGTGGCACCTTACAGACAACAGGAACAATATCCTGGAAGTGAGCAAATCTTTACAGTGGAAGGCCGATTTCTTAGTCATACAGGTAAAATTCCAGTGTTGTGGCTATGATAAGAGGTCAATATGGAGCAGAACAATAGTGAGATGTCAGATGAGTTGCTGTAACTAAGGCAGAGATATGAGAATTAAAGGTGAACAAAGAGGGCGGAGGAGGAATCATTAAACTTCTCAGGGCTGTGTGTAAGAGCTGTTCCTCTTTTCTTTTATTTTTCTTTCTGCCTCATTTCCCTTAGGCATGGTTCTTTGCTATCCAGTAACTCCCATTCCCTGAGGTGCTGACTATCTCCACCCTCACATGTCCTCCTTGCCCTTCAGCAATCTCTATCCTGGGGCAGTGAGGGAAGAGGGCAGGGCTGGGGTCAAGCCTTGTTTCTAAGTGGAGAAATGTCAGGGAGAGGAACGTTTGGGACTAAGAAAGAAAGTGGGAGGAGAGTATTGCCATGCAGCTCTGCCATGAAATACGGCTCCATCAACTACAAGAGTCCAAGCTGCATCTCAGATGCATTGGCAGGAGGTGGGGTGAGGGCTCATTTCTCCAGCCACAAACTGCAGTATTCTGCTAATTTTCCTTAGCCTGATGTTGCCTCTGT
Source organism: Eurystomus glaucurus suahelicus (assembly GCA_032159205.1). Taxonomy (NCBI): domain Eukaryota; kingdom Metazoa; phylum Chordata; class Aves; order Coraciiformes; family Coraciidae; genus Eurystomus; species Eurystomus glaucurus. The sequence goes on from JAVFHW010063805.1 coordinate 44,963, forward strand.
ACCACTGAATTCAAATTAGTCTTGGCCTATGGCTTGGTCTATGTTCCCAGACAAGGAATTAGCAACCACAGAAGCAAGGGATATTAAGAAAGCCTCAGAAGATAAAGCCCTATAAAAGGAAGGGAGACCAAGAAGAAGGAAAAGTCTAAAGCAGCTGAAAGGGACAATCACACTTAGTTTTATACTACACAAAGAGATTTCTGCTTTTGGCTTTGAAAGAGCTAAAAGAGCCACAAATGCCAACTCAGAAGGTAATAGAGCCATAAAGATCTCTATGCAGCTGAATCACAACTGGAAAAGGCAGCTCCGAAGAGCTTGGAAATGCTTTGGTAAAGAAGAGCAAATGATCATCAGGATATTTTAAAAGAAGGTCCTCAGTGCAACACCCTGCAACTTCACACTTCTGCATCTCTCACAAAGCTTGAGGAACAAAAGCAAATCTTTCCATCTCATTTTGTCTGAGAGCAGAAAAGAACATGGGATCATCTTGTCTTGTCATGTATCACATCTTTAATTCTACTTGATCACTGTTATGAAAAGCTTGCTAACTTTAACTGTGTAAAAATATGGCAGGTCTCAAGAGACTGAGCTCCTTTGTGCAACAGGCAGAGAACATGAGAGATAGAAAGATGGATGAATCTTGCAATGGCAAAGGCATATGTAAGGTGTGTTAAAGCAATGCTGATGACACTCCAGCTCACCCAAGGCCCTTGTCATTTTGACGGGGAATTTCCATTACGTGCTAAGTAACCTTTTGGGGGTTACTCTTTTCCAGGACAAAGGCTCACTGCCTTTGCATACGTCCTTAACAAGGTAGCACAGATCAGTCCCCAAGGATAGCCTAAAAAGCATGAAACTGTGGAGGGCTAACAGGTTATAAGCAAATCAGAGAACAGCTAATATTTCCAGTACACTTCCACAAGTATCAGGAAAATTGTCCTGACGAAACTTCTAAAAATATCAACTGCCTTGTGAAACCTCTTGTCATTCCACCAGGCAAGAATATTTGCAGTCAAGCTATATGAAAAAATAGAAATGCGAACACGAATAGTCATGTTAGGGCACAAGCTAAATTAGCTCATTAAAGACAGGGAAGTGGGAAGGACCTTTTGAATTAATAACTTGGGGTAGAGGTTATGCTTGTGTTTTGACAGACACTGAAGCTCAGTGGGTCCCAGCTCACCATGTACAGCCTGCGTTGGATGCCATTAGTCCTTTTGCTGTGGATGGTGGGCATGACGAAGAGCAGCAGCAGCAGTGAGACTCTGCTGGCACCCGCACACCTGACACCATGAAACAGTAAAAATATTTGGGTTACCCTGGCCAAAGCGCTAAATCAAGCTACCTTCTGTGCATCTATGGTGCAACCAGAACAGCCACTCCACACGTGTTTAGTTGAAGTGCCATTATATAACAGCTCAGTAATTGTAAGCAAGGTGAATAGCACGCTAAAACAGAATAAGTGTAATGATGGTAATTTAACAAAATGTGTGGAGGAAATGGATATCTGGGATGATGCTTTCCCTGTGTCCAGTGTAGAGCCACAGGAATTAGATATTTTGGGAACCGTACGAATGTCCGCCTGTACATACTTCAACTTTAAACTTTCAGGTGACTAACATAAGGTCAAAGGCACAGGTGTACAGGACCTTAGTCAGCTTGGTGCAATGTTACATGTAATGAAAACCAAGGTTTGCCTGGAGTAGTGTTACCACGACAATTACCACCTGTCCCGGTTTGAAGGACAGGTGTCTCCCAGGGAAGGCAGGAACATCCCTTGGAATGGGAAATGTAAACCCCTTCCCTCCAAATTATTGAAATTTTGAAATCAAGGGGGTCTCAGGCAAAGATATGGGAATAGGAATAACAGTTCTTTACTAGTATATATATGTTAAAGCAAATGAACAACAACTAAATATAACATTAACGGCAAAGCAGAATCAGAAAAACCCGGTCACAGCTGTCCTGTGCAGAGGTCCGACCACCTCCCAAAGGGAGAAGGGTTGAGGGTAAATTGGGATATCTCCCCACCAGGCTCGCAAGCAAACACGGAGACCGAATGAGTATTTAATAAGTTTATTACTAAATATATTCTAATAAAACCTTATTTACTCTATGGAAATATTATGGTATTAAAGAACACCACGCCCACCCTCTCACCCACCGAGAGATAAGGGCAAATAAGGACTTAATTATGTTAAAATACGACCTGTATGTGTGGATGGTGCGTGTGTGTGTGTGCATGTGTCCTTTCGGCATTTGGCGACGGTCTCCGTGGAACGACGATGATGCCCGACTGGCAGACCTGGACTGTTTCAATGATGTCAGCAGCTTGTAGCTTTTCAGTGCAGTTTCTTCGGTTCAACATTTCTGGCAGCGCGTCTTTTCTGGCAGTGCGTCTTTTCTGGCAGCGCAGCTTTCGGTGCAGTTTCTTCGGCACAACTTCTTCAGTATGGTGCTCCCAGCTTGGAGCGGCTTTTTCTGGCGACGCGGCCTTCTGCGGCGTGGCTTTCTGCAGCCAGTGGCCTCTTGTTGCAATTTCTTCTTCTTGCTGCAGCTTGCAGCTTTTTTTATGGATTCTTTCAGTTTTGGCTCGCGGCGGTGGCTCACGGCGGTGGCAGCGATTGTGCAACTCATGGCCAGCGGCAGCTCACGGCTTCTTTCTCTCCCCTGGATTCCTAGAGCAGTGGGAGTCAGCAGTTCTGTCCAGCGGCTGCTCCCTCCTTTCTAGCTGCTTAGTTTCTCCAGGGGGCCGCGCTGACAGCTTAGTTCTGTTTTCTCCCTCTCTGGCTGCTTGGCTTCTTCAGGGGGCTGCTTGGCTTCCTCAGGGGGCTGCGCTGCCAGCTCAGCTCAATTTCCCCCCCCTCCCCTCCTCCTCACTCTTCTCTGGCAGCGGCGGAGGGGGGGGGGTGTGCTTGGCAGGAGCGATGTGCTCCCTTTGTGCAGTAAAGAGGAAAAAAAATAGAAAGTTTGTTTTCTTTTCTGAAATTTATGGCCGGTGTTATCATGCTTCCGGCTTCCTGGAGGATTTATGGGAATTGCAGAATTGATTTATGGGAAATAGAGTTTTTTGCTCACTGTTTTAATAAGGCAGAAAAATCATGTGGTCGGTTCACCACAACAGCCCTCTGGCCTGAGGGCACTTTCCCTTTGGTGTAGTGATGGTCACAGTCAGCAGGAGACGCTGGTGGTTCCTGGCGGGCAGGGCAGGCGCGATGATTCCCCCGCGGCTGCAGGGGGTGCTGTGGCCGCGAGCTCCGGCAGACACGTGGCAATGGCGGTGAGACGGGAAGGAAGCGAGGCTCGGCTTCACAAGTTCCCCATGGCAGTCGATCCCGGTGGTCCAGCAGGGCTCTCGGGAGCCGCAAGCTGGGATGGCAGGACGCCTCGGCAGGCAGGGGTGTAAGGCAAAAACCCAGAGCAGTGCCAAATGAGCGGCAGGGGCAGGGCCGCGGCAGCCTGGCTCCCAACAGGGCAGGGAGCGGAATCCCAGGCACCCCTCTAAGTAAGGTAGAGGTTAATAAGGTCCCAGTCAAATGGCTCACCTCGTGGCAGAAGAAAACAGCTCCGGGCGAGGGGGCGGGGGGGAAGAAGGCTGGCGACAGCAGCGATAGCAGCCACCATCCTCCTGCGAAGCCCAGAGCAAGAGAGACAGCAGCTGACTCCGCCCCCCCCTTTTATCTGCCCAAAATTCGCGATATCTCTGTCCCTCCGTGAGAAACTCCCAGATACTTTCTTCCCCAGGCCTTTATTCCTTCTTAAGTATTCGGTCATTAGTTTCCTAGCAACTTATGGGAAAAAATTCTTTGCGTAAAAAGGAACAAAAGGGAAGAAAACCTAACCCCCAACACCACCTGGAGTATTTTTACTATGTGGTGACCGGGCCTGGCCTGATCTGCCATCAAGAGCAAGAGGAGGCCCATGTACATTAGGCTGCCTCACTTTTTTAACACCTAATATGAGTATGATTCTGAGCCACACACATGGACAACAACATCGTCAGAAACGATTGGCCCTAGATTCCACATGTGATGATAATGTGCGACTATGGAGTAAGGGGGAAGCTATAGCAGCAAGCTTTTTTGCGCCTGGTGTAGCGGCAGCGCAAGCATTAGCAACATTGAACAAATTATCATGTTGGCTTGCTAAGCAAACAAATGCCACTGCATTAATTCTAAGTGCCTTAGTGACAGATGTCGGCTCCATTTGACGTGCTACGCTACAAAACCAAGCAGCCATTGATTTCTTGCTATTGGCTTACGGACACGGCTGTGAAGACTTTGATGGTATGTGTTGTATGAATTTGAATGATAGTTCCTGGTCGATTCATAAAAGCATACAGCAGTTAATGGATCGTACCCATAAGTTGCAAGAAGAAGATGGGTCTTTCAGGTTGGGAACTTTGTTCAATAACTGGGGGATTTCCGTATGGTTGCAATCATTAATCAAAACAGGATTGCTTATTTTGTTGGTTGTTGTAACTGTTCTACTCTTAGTGCCATGTCTGTTATCCTGTCTGCAAAGGGCCCTGCAGAGAATGATAGACACAGCCTTTGTAGTAGAAAAACAAAAAGGCGGAATTGTAGGAATAGGCATGAGCTTTAGCAACCTTAATGAAACAACACTCTGGCTTTGAAGGGACAGTGGATAACAAGAGAGAAAGTGTGAGAAACAACACTCTGGCCTTGAAGGGACAGTAAACAACAAGAGAGAAAGCATGAGAAGCAGATGTGAATGTTGACTGAGTTTCGAGAAGCTCGTGCTGATAGAACGGAACCAATGACAATGCTTAATGTAATGCGTGAATGCAAGGCTTGAACCAATGATAAAGATGGTAGCGATGCATGCTTGAGTGAAGGGCTATAAAAACTAAGTGCTATCAGTCAATAAATGGCTTTTTAGCTCTCTCTCTCTCTCTCTTTTGGTCTCTCTTTTTTGGTCTTTGGTCGGTAGTCTTTGATCTTTCATTACCAGAGTTCATTTTCCCTCAAGTTCCACACAGGACAAACACTACCTTTCTTAATTAGAGTGTCTAAGCCAAAGCATGTTGTAGTAATAGCAAAGTATGATGAATTGTGCCAGTACTGTCAAATTTCACCACACCTTTGCTTTCCGCAGGTGTGGAGCAAAATGCCTCAGTAATATTTATATAGGAACACCACCACATCCTCTGTTAACTCATAAGGTTTAAAATGCTGTTAGAGTATGTCAGCAAGGATTTCTTGGCAAAGGAAGGCTTCCAAACTTACTCATAGGAAGTATGCAACAGACTCTATTTCAAAATAAAGATGTGTATTGTCAGCCACAGCCTTAAAGGGAAAAAAGATACTCAAAGAACTCATTTCTCTTAAACTTAAAAACTATTTGAGATGTCAGGATGGTACAAACATATCCTACATAAAAATCTAGTTATCACAGAATTACAGCATGGTAGAGTTTGAAAGGAAACTCTGGAGATCATCTAATCCAACTCCCCTGCTAAAGCAGGCTCACCTGTTATAACACAAACCAAAATCTGTTATAACCAGTCTAGGTGATGCATAGAAATTATCTGGTTTTAGTTCACAAATGTTAGGAAAAGCTCATGCTGTGCTCTCAGTTGCACTATGTCAGAGGCATCACCCAGGAAGGAGTCTTTCTTAGCATACAAATGTTCATATATCTAGTCACTCAGCACCCTTACTATTTCCTGTTTCTGTACCCGTCCCCTTGCAGTTTTTAACTTTAAATCACACAGATATTTTTTAAAAATTGCATCAGACCTCCAAAGGAATTAAAATGTTCTCAGATTTCAAACCCCTTCTCCTCCCTATGCTGCTTGTATCTCCTGAAGTCCTTTTAAAGTTTTGGGGACATTAAAGTCCTTTAATGTTTAAAATCTACTAGCCTGCTTTGGCTGAGCAAAAAACTTCAGTAGAGTGCTCTTCTGGCTGAACCAGAAATCATTCCCTCCCAAGTAAATAAACAGTGCTTATACCGGTTAAAAAAAAAATATTTGAAGTTGTCAGGGAAATTGAACAGCTTTCCATCAAATACCACTTTTTCTTGTGATTTACCTGAAGTATAGAACATGTTTGTTTTGAAATAAATCAAATTTCCAAGAACTATACAGAACTGATAGTTAAATAAGCCACCAATGAACATGAAAATCAGCCATGGAAAGTTGTGTCCTAAAATACTGTATGAAAGCAGAAGCTTTTTTCTTTCTGTGACAGAAAGTCTTCCTCTCAAGACCCTCAAGGGCCTTTATAGAGGACTGTATGTTCTGATTGGACATCAAGCATTTCACCTACTCAATCCAGGTGCAACACACTGTCTAGGAAAGTCACATTGACTTGTGCTAAGTTACACTGAAACTGGAGGAAAACGAAATGGGTTTACACAGCTGAGATCTGGCCAGGGCACTGATGTCCTGCCAATATTTGTTCTGACCAAATGGAAACATGAATGACTAGACTGAAAGCGCCCAGAAGTTTAATTCCCATAGGAAGGATACTATTAATACAAATACAAGTCTTCTAGTGTGCGGCTGTGTTGACATAGTAGAGAGTGGGAGTGAGAGCACTGCTGCTACCAAGTCAGCAGCAGCACCACCCATTGAGATGAATATAATTTTAGTTACTCAGCATACTTTTTTTTTTTGCTAATGACCAGCCATGCCATTCAAGAGGTGCTTTAAAAAGGTAGCTTTAAAACTTTGTGCAATGGCACAAGCCTTTCATTCAGTCTAACCCAGCATTTCTGCATAAACAGAACACTTCAGCCACTTCTTGCAAAGCAGCAAGCAGTATTTCAAGTTAGCAAATTAAATTCACCCCTGCTTTAAAAACAGAAAATCCACAGGAATTGCTCTAAGGGATGAAGTCTACCCAGTGTATCTGTCACTCACTCAACAACATGGCTAAATTTGCAAAGATTATTCACATCATTTAGGCTTTGGAAATCACTTAAGGCCAATGTAAACAGACTACAACTTTTCTAGATGCAGTGGAAGCAATTAATTCTGCAATGAATGCCTCCTACTACACTATGCTTCTCTCTGGAAAATATAACAGATGGATCTAATTACAACTCATACTGAAACATGTTGGTTTTGTGTAGCTACAATTTCAAAAGACCCAAGGGGCAGGAAAACACTATCTGATTAAAGTCATGCAGCTCCTCACAAGTAGGAGAGCAACTTTTACAAAGTTTTTGGTTCATAAATTGTATTGATTCAGAAGGTTCACCATTGGCAAGAGAACTTTTGCAGCTTCACCCTTCTATGCCCTCCACCAAATTTTGGCTCATTCCTCATTACAGGATCCTCTGTGCCAGCTGCTGACCTACAATGTAAGTCCATGTTAAATGCATACTCGTAGAAAGCAGTTCAGAGGTAAGCTCTCGAAAACAGTTTATGATGAGGAGATAGACTTTGTGAGTGAGTCTTGCTCAGTGTCAAGGAGGGAGCACTGGAGAGACAAGCAGCTCCTATCCAGGTTTTCAAGGTGGTATTATCAACAGTGCAGAGAGGTGAAGAATGAAATAAAGGGCAAGGGTAGGATTACACAGGGTGTTTCAGTTAAAGGTCAGAGTGGGGACGGACAGCTACAAAAAGGACAACAGAGAAAGGGACAGAATGTCTGCAAGAAAACTTGTGGAAGGAGGTATTTTAGTAGCCAAGGCAAGAAGAAAAAGAATATTTGACCAAATATTCATTTCTGGAATGGAAAATAAGAAGGTGCTTATCAGAGAAATCTCTGAGATGTTCTATTGGTCAAACAGTAGCTTTCAAATCACGGTGGGGAAACAGAGAGGAAGAAAAATGAAGAATAAACTAAGACCCCCACTAGGTTCTGGCAGTGTTACCCCTTGTCACAATGTCTTGTTTGTTTCTCAACTTTCACTATCTCACAGAGACAACATTTCCCTGGTTATACAATCTTAAAAGATTAACAAAATCCATTTTTCTAAAAAGAAATCCACCAGGAGTGACACCAGGAGTTTCCTTAGTAGGGAACAGACAATAGAAAAACTCACACTAAGATGTCACTGTCTTTTCTCTGTCTGTTTGTTCCTCAGAAAAAAATTCTATTAGGCAAATCATAAAAGAAGTAGGTCAGCAACTGCATTTTTTTTAAGTCCTCCAAACTGCAGAAGAAACATTTAAAGTAGTGCAGGTTCAAGTTGCTACCAAGCCTGTTGCCACAAAAGTGTTTATAGAAATACTTCTGCAGTCAGTTCTGTAAGGTTCTTGTATGGTATCATTCTCACCATCACTTCATATCCTGTTCTGAGATGATTCAGTTCTTCCGCAGGGATGTGGCCTTCAGGGCATAATAAATCGCACAGTTGTGAGTCATAAGAACCTTTGCAAAACTGGCCAGACACACTATAAATTCACACTACCCTTCATGTGAACTGCAGAAACTTTGGAGACACCCAGAGCAGCAGTGATCCTCCCCACACAAAACAAGGTACTGTAACGATTTCTAGAGTTTATTTCATGTATTCTTGGATGATGTTGCTTTGTTGGCAAATGCATAAAGAAAAGGAAGCAAGGATCTGAATTGGTGTAGTGGGTCTGGTTGAGCTGATTTTCCCCATAGCAGCCATCATGGTGCAGTGTTTTGTGCTGGGAGCTAGAACGGTGTTGATAACACACCTGTGTTGTGAATACTCCTGAGCAGTGCTCACACAGCACCAAGGCTCTTCCCAACATTTTCCCCACAGTAGGGTGGGGTGGGCAAGATCTTGGGAGGGGGTACAACCAGAATAGCTGACCTAAACTGACCAAAGGGATATTCCACACCATATGACATCAGCTCAACTATAAAGCTAGGGAAAAGAAGGAAGGGGGGGGGGGGGGGGAGGTGCATTCCATTGTCCTCCAGAGCAACCGCTACACGTATTGGAGCCCTTCTTCCCAGGAAGGGGCCAGACATTGCCTACTGATGGGAAGTACAGAATAAAACTTTCCTTTGCTTCCATGCGCAAATTTGCTTGGCTTTGCTTCTGTTATTATTAAACTGCTTTTGTTTTACCCACAAAGGGTTTTTTTCCATCTTACTTTCCTTCCCCTTTTTGCTCTGCTGAGGAGGGAAAGGAAAAGAAGAGGGGTGATAGAGCAGCTTGGTAGGCACCTGGTGCTCAGCCAAGGTTAACCCACCACAGTCAATGCTTGGGAAATAAATTTACTAAGATGGCACAGGCATGGTCTAGAAAGTGAAGTCTTAAAAATATACAGGAAGAGAAATTTATTGTATAATTTCTAGAGCTCACTGGCTAGCATATATATCATAGAGATATATCATACATATCACAGGGCAAGAACCTTCTGTGTTTGCTTAAGTCAGCAAATTTGTCCTTGCGTTCTTTAGCTCTTAAACATCGGGTCAGCTCTTGGTTGGCAAGCTACTCAGGACAAAAAACTGTATTCTAAGGCCATCCTATAACAACCAGAATAGTGCCTAGTCCTTGCCTACAGCTCTCAGCTAAACCTGCAATGAAAATGACAAATAGCAGCATTTGTGGTCTACTGAATATGAAATCTTGTCCTGCAGAAGAACTGGGAAGCTTGATTCTGGGCTAGTGCTGTAAGACAGAGTTTCAGGACATTTTTGAAAGTAAAAATGGGAATTCAGGATGTTTAGAATGCACTAAGTGGGGTGGTGGTTGCCCTAACATTGGAAGGAGTATTTTGTCCTGTCCTAAAGGAATAGTTTGACTGTTACTGTTACCAAAGTATTTGTCCACTATTGTTAAGAGCATCAAAAGGCTCTTGCACAAATTGAAGCATAAAAGTTGCCGTAAGAGACAGTCTTTCCGTATCCTATAGCCCAGGTACTGGTGAGTAACATTAGCAACGGTCACCCCAAGATGCTGTAAAGGATAGTACAACAAATATCCTGGTAAGCAAATACAAAACAAGGTTGGAGGCTGCTTTTTCCCTAACCTAAATGATAGCTAATGTCATCAGTGAAGCAGGACATGCTAAATCTTATATGACTTTATAATAGTTAATCCTCTTTTTTCTTCATATAGAGAAATACTTTCAGAAAGCCTTTAAATTACAAAAGAAACTTCAAAAACTGAAGAGTAACTTGCAGACATAGCAGTCATAAGTAGTGATTTGCTAATATCTTTTCTCCTTTCTGTGCAGGTTCTGAACAATGGAAGCTTTAAATAAAGCAAACACAAGCTTCGCTCTCAACTTTTTCAAACATGAGTGTCAGGAGGATGGTGATAAGAACATTTTGTTCTCTCCTTTAAGTATTTCATCTGCCCTGGCTACTGTTTATTTGGGAGCCAAAGGTAACACTGCAGATCAGATAGCAAAGGTGAGTCTGGGCTTCAAAAGGTAATTGTCTGAAAAGGTTGATCTCTTGGAATAACATCCTCTGTGCAAGAAATTTACTGTGATGGAACAGAGGAAAGCCATAAGCAGAAAAACTACTCCCATCAAAACTCAACACACATATATGCCAGCTCCAGTTTCACCCCTGATGTGCACTGCAGTGGATTGACGGGTTCTCCACCTGTGCAGGTCAGACAAATAGCCTACTCTGAAAACAGATCCCCAGCAAATGAGAGAAGTGGCACTGGTGACATTGTCTCCTTTTAAATCCAACCAGCAGAAATAAGGGATCTTTATCCCAAAGCTCAGTAACTTGAGCACTCACCAAGAAGTGGGAGACCTACATTCTCCTTCTACTCTGCCACTGACAATTCCTGTCTCGCGTCTCATCTCTTTGGAAATGAGCCCCCACAAACAGACTCTCCTCTATACTTACTATAAGTTTTGCACTTCACTAAACATAAATCCACACCCACAAGATCAGAGAAGAAACACAGTGAGACAACAACCCTTTCTTGGGGATACGTATTTTACAGGCAAAATTACACACTGACATCTGTAAGTCATATTTATGCAAAGTTCATAGCTTTAGCAGGCACCAGTGAGAGCAGCCTCAGTGCAGTTACTTATCCCCTATCATAGGAGGTGAGTCTTGTGAGTTTGCATGTAAGACAGTGATCTAACTCCTGATTTACAGGACAAAAGAGGATAAATAAGGTAACAAAGAAAGGAGTGACCTTCTGTTAGGAAAAAAGGAAAAAAAAACCAAAACAAAAGACATAGCTCTTCTGAAAAATGTTCCAAGTTAGGACACACCCCTTTGTAGCTTGGGTAAAGCGTACATGTCCAGAGCAAGAGATTTAGAACATGAAACTAGCTGCACCATTTTCATGCTTCCTGACACATAGCAGCACTCCATTTAGACTTCTGCTTTGGTAGTCTCCATCGGGAGATAATTGGCTCTTCCTACGTATTAGCTGGTCAGCCCAGGGCATAACTCAAAGCAGGCAGATTCCTCTAGAAAGACCAGGTACATGAGAGTTTTACCCTGCAGCCATCAGCTTACTAAGCAGAAATTGTCATTAGTCCCAGCCAACATGGGTTCATTAGGGGAAAGTCCTGCTTAACAAATTTGATTTCCTTCTATGGTCACCCACCTAGTGGACAAAGGGAGGCCAGTTGATGTAATCTTTCTGGATCTCAGTAAGGCCTTTGATACTGTCTCCCACAGTATCCTCCATAACAAATTGTCCAGTACTCAGCTGGACAAGCACATAATACTTTGGGTGAGCAACTGGCTGATGGGTAGAGCTCAGAGGGTTGTGGTAAATGGGATTACATCAGGCTGGCGACCAGTCACTAGCAGGGTTCCACAGGGATCCACCTTGGGGCCAGTTCTCTTTAATATATTAATAAACTATTTAGATGAAGGACTCGAAGGCTTACTTGCAACATTTGCAGATGATACCAAGCTGGGGGGAGCAGCTGACACTCTCGAGGGCAGGGAGGCCCTGCAGAAGGACCTGGACAGGTTGGAGAGCTGGGCAATCACCAATCAAATGAGGTTTAACAAGGACAAGTGACAGGTTTTGCACCTGGGACATGGTAACCCTGGATATAGTTACACTCTGGGGGGCGAGAGGCTGGAGAGCGGCCCTGCAGAAAGGGATCTGCGGGTTCTCGTCGATGACAGGTTGAACAGGAGCTGCCCTCCTGGCAGCCAGGAGGGCCAACCGAGTCCTGGGGTGCATCAAGAATGGCATTGCCAGCCAGTTGAGGGAGGTGATTCTCCCGCTTTACAATAGTGCAGCCCCAACTTGAATACTGTGTGCAGTTCCGGGCACCACAGTACATGAAAGATACATAGCTACTGAAGTGTGTACAGAGGAGGGCCACAAAGTTAAGGAAGGGTTTAGAGGGGATGCCATATGAGGAACGGCTAAAGTCACTAGGTCTGTTCAGCCTGGAGAAGAGGAGATTGAGGGGAGACCTCATCGCAGCTTACTGCTACCTCACTAGGGAGGGGGGAGGAGTGGGAGCTGATCTCTTCTCTCTGGTGACCTATGACAGGACCTGAGGGAATGGTAGGAAGATGTGTCAAGGGAGATTTAGGTTGAATATTAGGAGGAGGTTCTTCACCCAGAGGGTGGTGGAGCACTGGAATAGGCATCCCAAGGAAGCAGTTATGGCACCAAACATGACAATGTTCAAGATGCATTTGGACAACACCCTCAGACACATGGTTTAAGGGTTGTCATGCACTGGGCCGAGCTGTCTGGGTAGGTGGCTGAACCACTATCCTTTCTAAGATTTTGAAGATGTGAAGATGTGGGGACAGGAGGACAGGGTTAGGTGGTGGATGTGGTAGTGTTGGGGTATTTGGTTGGACTCGATGATCTTGAGGGTCTTTTCCAACCAGAGTGATACTGTGATACTGTGTTTTGTGCACATGGGCCTCAAGATCTAACCAAAGATTTCATATGCAGTTAGGACTGGACACAAGAAGAAAATATGAGTTGTACTCTTTTCATCACCAGTCCCATGGCATCACTGAAATATTTTACGAAAACAGCAAACTTTCTACTGTTGCATTTGTTATTGCTTTTTCCACTGTAGGTACTTCACTTTAACAAAGCTGAAGGAGCCAGAAACATCACCACAACCATAAAAATGCAAATCTATTCCAGAACAGAAGAGCATCTAACAAATCAATGTGCTTGTTTCCAGAAGGTATCTCCCCAAGTCTGGTGATCAAGCTATGGGCATGGTCACATTTTTTTCTTTCTTGTATTTTCCTTCCACATTTGCATTTGCTTATGTTTGTTTTCCTCAGATGTAGTGCACAGAAATAATTGGTACAGCATCCTGTAATAACTTAATCTAATGCAATACTTATTATATGCTTCCCCATTTTAGGTAGAATTGCAAAAACTAATCTCTAATTTGAAAAATGTAAAATTTAATGTTATTATTCTCTATCAATAGATTTCTTGATCTTTTTCCCTTAACTTTGAGGAGAGATTTCTTTCTCAGATTATTACTTTCAATAGCTAGCTATTTAGCAACAACACGTTCTTTCAACAGGCACAGTTCCTATCTCAGAGAGCTAATCACAAGAACAGAGCTGCCCCTCCACACATTTGATTGCAGCAACAAAAAACAGAACATTAATTTTTCCAGGCTACCTATGCTTGATATGTTTCAGAGATTAGTCTCCATTTCAGTTGAATAGTTAACAAAATAAACTGTCACACTGGAATTTCCCTAGGTAGTCCAGTTGCTTGCAATAAATCTTAGAGAAATGGAAATCATTATACTCCTGAGATATTTCTTTGACATACTGGTAGGCATCTTGTGCCAAAGTATATGAATATAACATAGCAGGAAAATATGGAAAAGCAAATGTAATCCCTCTGAGTTAGACAAGGTGGGTTTTCCTCACTGACAATTCAACCATGGTGCTGTTAAACTCTTCTCCCTCCTCTTTCTCATCATCTTCTTTGTGGGAGCAAGCCATTTCCCTGAAGTCTGCCCACAAAGTCCCAATAACCACAAGTTCTGATGAAGGAGAACTTGGATCTACATCCCACAGCCAAATCCCATAGTGCAAAGATTTATTTTAGGAGCTATGTCAACAATCCATTTGCACTACCGGAACAGGAGAGGGATTGTTCTTCATGAATAATGCTTTGTCTGACTTGTAAGAGTTGCAGAGTACTGTGAGTAGGGCAAAGGGACCACTCTAACAGTTTAGAAATTTAAGTGTCTATTCATACCTCTGATTCCGATATAATACCAAAATGCATACAGCACAGGTCCAGATTTTTAGTTTACCGATTCACATCTTAACTTCATTGAACTCATTTGAGAGTTTGAGGCCACATTCATTTAATCCTGTTACTTCAAAATAAAGACCTTACTGCAATTACTGAAATATAAAAAAAAAAAATAAAAAATTAAAATAATAAAATATTAAGAGAAAGATTAAGAAGTTTAGGGGCAAACTTCCCATGTAACACACTTGACTTCTATAAATTAAAGGAGTCACACAGCCAAATCTTCATGCATTGTTTAACAATGGCAGTCTGCCTCTCATTATCTGGAAATACTTAGTTTCACAATCTCCACTTAGAAACTCTTAAATGTTTTACATAGTTCAGGCTCTTAACACTTGTATTCTGAGACACTTACGGCATCTATACCTACTAGTACCTACTTTTGAATTAGAAGCTTTACACAGCAGATGAATAACATCTTTTTTTCCTTTTCTCCAAGACAGAAATTGAAAAAAAAGATAATATCCATGCTGAGTTTAAAGCACTCAACTTTGAAATCAACCAGCACACTAAAAATTATGTGCTCAAAAGTGTCAATGAGTTATATGGAGAAAAATCATTGCCTTTCAGTAAGGTAGGTAGGCCATTTATCCAGATTATGCAGTGCCACTTAACCTTTATGATCTATGTCAACATACCAGAAACCATATACTTTTAAATATTTTCATTACATCTGCAAATCATGTTGTTATCCTTAATATAAATGTTTTCTTTGAGAATTTTCTTGATACTTTGGACACTAAAATTTTAGTTTTATGGGATGTGTATCTAATTTCAGAGGGATTTGAAGACGTATTTAGGTGAGAACCTTTAAACTGAGTATTTCCAAAAAATACTTTGTTCCTTTGACAAAATGCTGTGCTTGTAGCCTGCATATTTTTTAATCATGTTTTCTCTCCGTTTGGCTGTAGTTATTTATTAGCATTTTTATTGGCAAACAAGAAATGTAAGACAGGTATCCTTCTTGCACTGCAGGAATACTTAGAGTTAGCAAAAATATATTACAATGCAGAGCCACAATCAGTTAACTTTGTGGGAGCAGCAGATGAAATCAGAAGAGAGATCAATTCCAAGGTCAAACATCAGACTGAAGGTAAGCTCTAGCTTCTCCTCCCTTAATTAAAAAAGAAGCCATTTTAGTATTGAACAAAATCTCTGTACCCAAGGCAGTAAACAATTCATCTCAGAAAGATAAATCAGATCATTTTTCCTAGAAGTAGCCATCTACTGACAAGCTCTTACTAAAATTAGTGTCCTCCATCTGAATGTGGGAGGAATGTGGCTTACTCTTCTTTGTAAATCAAGATTACCCCAGGAACCACATACTTGCAGATAATCTCAGGCTAGATGCATGCTATACAAGCAGTTAAATCTCCCTGGTTTATATCCACAGAAACTGTAACCAAAAAGTCTTACATTGAAACAGTAAAACTGCACAAATGTGTAAATGCCCTTCTGTTTCTCTAGGTAAAATCCAAAATCTGCTGCCTCCTGGATCCATAGATTCACTCACCAGGCTAGTCCTGATAAATGCGCTCTACTTCAAAGGAAACTGGGCAACAAAGTTCGAAGCTGAAGCTACCAGGCAAAGGCCTTTCAGAATAAACACGGTATGAGAATATATTGCTCTATATCCTAAACTGCAGGTGGAAAAAACTGAAAAAATCAGGGAAGAGAAATTACTGACAATCTTTAAATCGATGCAGCATGAAAGTTATTTTATTTAAAGCATATAATGTATTTTCTTCACCATCTTCAGCACAATACCACACGCACATACTAGCACCAGAGCCACAAGTAAAATTGTCAGAATCTGACCTGAAACAAGCTTCTATTCTCTGAAGGCGGGGAAAACAAGGAGGTGAACAAGACTGTATGGGTTAGTTCTTTACATTTTCTTTTTTAACCATGTGACAGATCAGAGTGGAATACAGCTTCCTATCTATGCTGTCATCTGAGACAGTTTAGATAGCTTGCCTAGCCTCCGAGTGCCTTTCCAGAAGACCAGAGGTCCTCTGCAGGTCCCATGTGCTTCCACTTGGAGCCATAAGGATGACTTAGACACACTGGGCAACTTGCACAGTATATACAATAAACCTCCACTCTGCTACTTTAACTCAGTTCTTTACTGTTCAGAGTACAAATGGCAAACATTTAATTTGATTTGTTGCAGCATACAACTAAACCAGTGTCTATGATGTACCTGAGTGATAAATTTAACAGGGCCTATGTAGAATCAGTCCAGACTGACGTTCTTGAGCTTCCATACCTCAATAATGACCTCAGCATGTTTATCCTGCTACCAAGTGACATCATCGGCCTACAAAAGGTAAAGCAACTGAGAACATAAATCATATGAGAAAACAAGAGTGTCATTATTTCCTTTATGCCTGTGGGAGGCAGAAGACCAGACTGCAGTCATGTTTCTAGAAAGGAGGTTACTGATCAGGCTCAAGGAAAAGCAAATCCCAAATTTGGTCTAGTACTATGAACTTGAATCTCTTGGAGCTCAAAACAGATTTCTTACCCTCGGAAGCTGTCCCTTCTGTGTTTCCTAATGTTGATCAGGACTGGAAACAGGTAACCCAAATGCCACAAGACTGCCTCTTCTTCCAGTTGAACAAAACTGAGGACAGAAAGTCAGCCATGCTGCGATCCGCTGTCTGTACTGATTCAGATAGATATGATTTCATTAAAAAAAAAATCAAATCACAAGCTGGGCAGCCTCCCTCACTTTCTAGGATATCCAGAGCTAATACATATGGACACTGCCACCTTCTGTGAAGAGAAGGATCCTGCCTTTAGACAATAAATTGATTAAATTCTCATTTACATTAGTGGGTGTTCTGTAGAAAAAAGCTCTTCTCAGTAACTTCTAACATGTAGGGAGAACAGCAATGTGAACAGCAAATCAATCAGACTGTTACTTGACGCTAATGTTTTTGTTCTAAAGCTATCTAACCCTCCTATATTCCATGACAATTATGGAGAACAGTTCAAATCCTACATTGACCTACCATAAATCAACATACTCCTTTAGTCAAAAAGATCTCTAAATTGGTCTTTCACTACTGTTTTTATTGTACTCTTACAATAGCTTGAAAAGTTCTCCATTTAAGAAAAGAGAAGAAATAGCCCTTAGGGCACGGTTTTTTGAATACTCTGTAATTTTCTGATTCTCTTTTTACTAACTGCAGCTAGAAAGAGAACTGACTTTTGAAAACTTGTCTGCATGGATCGGCCCAGAACTAATGGATGAAATGAAAATGGAAGTTTACTTGCCCAGGTTCATGTTAGAAGATAAATACAACCTCAAATCTATTTTGACCAGGATGGGGATACAAGATGCCTTCACTGAAGGTCAAGCTGATTTCACGAGAATGTCAGAGAATGGTGATCTGTTTTTATCACAAGTTTTTCACAAGTGCTATCTGGAAGTCAATGAAGAAGGCACAGAGGCAGCAGCTGCTAGTTCAGCGGCACTGGCATCACGAAGTCTTGGTGCTGCTGTTATTTTTGTGGCAGATCACCCTTTCCTCTTCTTCATCAGGCACAACAAGACCAAGAATATCCTCTTCTTGGGAAGGTTCTCTTCCCCTTAGAAACTTGACCATTACTAAACGGGCTCTTTAAACAACAATAATGAACAAAATATGCAACATGAAGAGCATCTCAATAGTCTGTGCACTCCTAATTTTCCTGTACTATTGACAAATCTCTCAATGTTTGAAAAGAGCACATATTAAAAATAACCTAGAATTCAAGCCTCCAGCTCATTTTACCCAGTCAAAGAATCTGAAAATGGTAGCACTACACTATAAGCACCAAACTGTGCACAGAACAACATTGATGTGTCTTTTCAGCACTTTCTGAACCAGAACTGCCACAATGCAGAATAGGCTATCTTGATCTCAAATAGTAATTTCCAACACACTTGCTTTGGTAAGTAAGAAGAAAAGAAACAGGAAAACCTCCTTCCTGCAGAATGCTGCTTCATTTCCATTGGTTTCAGCTCACTAAAGTGGTCATCCCAGGAGGGCCACCTCACCCACATTCTTGTCGATTTTATACCAACTTGCCTGGCACAGCTGGTAGTGAAATAAGCGTGCAAAATCCCCTGTATTCCTGATGCTGGTGCTTCTTTCTTGCATACAAAGGGGCCAGCACTTACTTTCTAACCTCTGTCTCACAGCAATTGGAAGATATTTAACAATACTATAGAATTGGAAGTAAATGACATACATTTGCCTTGAAACCTTCTCCTTTGTAACCTTTCACGCATTCAACACTGTTGCCAGCCCAGCACTGCACTTCTTTACTCTCATTTTGCTTTGCCACTTATTTCACTGAAGGGAAGATCAAACTGGAGAATCAAACCTGTCATAAAAACTCCCTTATTGTTTTCTGGAAGATTACATGCAAATGTCTCACAGCTCCTTCTCCTAAGGAGAAGTGTCCTAATCTGTCATGCATGTCTGCAGGGAATGCTTCTAACTCTCTGAACACACAACAGAGAGCAAAGGAGTAGGTCTCTTACAGAACTTGCACACACCAACAGCACCTTGCTAGCAAAATCTCTTCTTGGGCCAGTGGGACTTGCTCTTCCTGACAGAGAGGAGACTGCCAGCTGTCACTGAGTCCCTTCTTCCATGTGGCCAGCTGCTTCCGGGGTCTCTTCTGGCTCTGCTTTCTAAATGGGAAGGAGCACAGGAAATGTGTTGTGAATAAGGTGCCTAATTCTATCCCCATACAATCTCAACAGTACTGCCTTCTGTCTGTCTCAGCTGTGAAATATGGCACGGTTCCTGTGCATTCAGGTGCAGTTTTGCCATTCCCTGCTTTACCTAATGCAAGGGCTTCATGTCCCCATGGCCAAGCCTCTTAAGCAGTTCCTGATGTGCCTCAGGAATAAAGAGAGGAAAGCCACACCTGGGAGACCAAGAAGGAACACCACTATAGCAACGTGCCCAAACTCACTCACAGGCCTTTAAAGTAAATGGAAACGTGAGTCACATTTTCTCTCTCCTTCTACTGTTTTAAGCATGATTAAGCATGTCAAATTCTACAGAGTTAATGTCCTCTTGGCAGTGCCAGATCATTGCCAAGTCGCAATGGCCACAACACTTGGGTGAGCTGCACATTAGGGAACAACCTTTTCCTGGGGTGAGCAGCACAGCACTGGAGAATGTTGTTCAAAAGGGTTGGGAAATCTCCATCCTCAGAAGGACTGTGGCTGACCTTATCTACTAATGTCCTTGCTCCAAGCAGGAGGTTGACCTCTGGATGTCCCTTTCAATTAACATGGGTGATTTTCTCTTTAGGCAACAGTCATTTTGCGTTACCACCTCCCTTTCTTATCGTGCCTGGCATCCTTGCATCTTGACTAGCAAAGGGAGTTAGCTTGCTCAGTCTCAGCATACTTCTTTGGGACTTGGAGTCTCCTAGCTTGGGTTTTCCCACTACCTCACCGTTCAGCTGACCTTTCTCCTATCCTGATTTCTTGAGAACTTATTCACGGTACTAAAACCTATACTCCTTTAATTTCTGACATTTCTTCATTGCCTTGCACAACATTGATTTCTGTCACTTTCTAGTAGACTTGACCACTATGTTCCTGTAATCAGCCTTGCAGCAAAATGCTTAGCACACAGTACAATTTCCTTCCTTTTCTGTATTCCCTCCTCTGTCCCCCAGGGTCTTACAGTTGTTGCCACAACCTTTTCTTTCTACCACCCAACAGCAGCCTGTCTCTCTTCTAGGACTGCAGAGTGACAACTACTGTGCCATGTTTGCCCCTGTTGTATTTTTTTCACTCCATCCTTGCTTGAGCCCTCCCAGTGGGGTTGTTTCAGTCTGTGCCCTCCATCACTACATACAAGTACTGTGCATAACTTAATGTTTTGCAGTGTTTCTATTAAATGATTCCCAGCCATGGTTGCAATGAAATTTCTCCACCAACACAGCCAGTTGGTGTCCATCCCTTACTCTGAATGGTCCTTCATGGCTTTGCCTCCCAGTGGGTAATTCAATCACTAAACTTGAAATTTATGCTGATGTAACATATCTGAAACCCAGGAGTCACAGCTGCACAAAGCCAGAGAGGAGAATCAGGCCTATAATATCGGCTTACATCCAGAAACAAAAAACAGGCATTCTAGTTGTGTAACCTCTTTACTAGTCATTTACTTTAAACTACAGAGCAGTTTTCTCCACAACACCAGAAGACCATTGGAATGGGTGAACTGTTCTGCTATTCTGTCAGTAGACTATTGTTGTCCAACAATAGAACTGAGATACAATGCCGTTGTCCTTTTGAAATGTTTAAAACAAAAAAATGACAAGGTCAATAAAGAGGACAAACTTACATAAGATCTTTTAGGGATGTGGTAGAAAGAAGTTTTGGGTAGACAGAAATAACCTAGATGTAGGGGAGAAGGAAAGGGAGGAGCCAGCAGTACTTATTTCTATATTTATTCATTGCATAACACACAAATGCAGAACCTGAGCGAGGACAAGACCTAAGTCTTCTCTCTTATGAGATCAGAAGCAAATATTAAAACCAATTTAAGTAACTTTTCTGGTGCTTTAAAAAAGTGATCTGTGATATGCATTACTGTATAGGTAAATTATAATATACCAGTGTTATAGTACATTATTCTCGCCTCATGTTTTTCTAGATTTCAATCCTTAGAGAAATTTAATCCATGAGGCCAAGGAAAACTGCTAATTTGGGGCAAAACTGATCACAAGAAGGGAAGTTTTCTTAGGGTAGCAACTGTCTTATTAACTAAAATCTTCAGTTTAATAAAGGAGTCCCATACTTCAGGTGAAGAAAAGGACATTTTCATTCTGCAAAGGCCCAGCACTGCACATTATTGAGACAGGAACTCAGAGAATTATTCTTTGTGGAAAATTTCCATCCTGATGCTCTTTTGGTTGTGTTCTCCAAGGGAAGAAAATCAGTCTGTGGCACAGATTTGGTACTGACAGCACACTGACTACCAGAAGAACTGTAGTGGTTTGGCAACCAAAGGCTTGATAGATACCCGTAGACTTCCGAGGTTGCCCCACAATTTCTTTGCTCCATTCTATAGATATTAATCTTAATAGTAATAATAACAATAAAAACAACAATAACAATATCAATAACAAAAATAATAATATGTATTAACAATACAATAACAACAACGTTTCTGGTCTCTTGACTGGAAAACAACATGAGGCAGGTACTATTGGGCAGATATCTTAAAGTATGAAATACCCATAACCTCAAAGAATCTGCCAGTTTCTCAGGAAAATAAAATTGCTGGAACATACAGAAGAGGCGGTAGGTACATGCCTAAACTCCATCAATATAAAAGCAAATAACAGCTTTGCTACTATTCAAAGTAGGTGGCTGGCCAGCAAAAAGCGCATAAGCTTAAGAATTATGCCAATCAGCTTTCAATTCTATAAACATCCAAAATGAAGTAGAGGGAAACTCAGGCATGTTGTGAACCTATGTGCTAAAACTGCGTTTAAATTCCCCTAGGAACATTACTTTGATAAATCATTATATAAGGACAAAAATATGCAGCTTACATGTGCACATTTTTGAAAACTGAAGTCAGAAAGAAATACAAAGAAAACTGCAGCTATATAAAAGAGGACATATGTACCATTAGAGGAAAATACTATACTGATAACAAAAAACTGTGGGATAATGGCCTAGCTTGCCGTGAGAAAGGAATACAGTCTAACCTAGTGCACAAGAGAAAGCTTAAGATGCTTCATGTGGGAGTCCACAGCTGGTCTGAGGACTCAGGGATGGACCTTAGCTTTGAGCAGATAACGATGTTTCCCTGAAAGAGCCTGGGAAGCCCTGAGGCTGAAGAGCCCCAGGGAGTGAAGGAGATAAGAGGCCTAAGGAGCAAATTCCACAGAACAGCAACCTGGCAAGAAGTCAGTGGACACAGTAGGAGGAACAACAGGAGCACCAGCCAATTAGCATGTGTAGGGAGAATGGATTGAGCTATCCTACAATAACGAGAGCCTGAAGAAAATGTGCTACCAATTAGAAATTGTTGCTAGGTAAATGATATGCACAATGTAACCAATAGCGGAATAGCTTGTACTGCGTGCTATGCCAAAGAGATTATAAAAGAGCGATGTTTTACTAAATAAACGGCTTTTACTTGATCACATTGATCATGGCGTGATTGACCCGAGCTCCTGCATTCCTTTCCACACATTCTTTCTGTTTCTCCTTCCATGTCCAAAATACATTTCTTCACATATCTCCTCATATGTCTCCTGCCCATAGCAGCTGCCACTTTCTTGAACATGCAAACCAGAGCACCAGGGGCTCCCCTGCCTGGCTTCAGCTTTGCATCATGATGAGGTGCCCACTCATCGGTGTTAGAGCTGGCTGGACCCAGCTGTAACCATCACAGGACACCTCATAACCTCCTCTAAACAGGACACCTTGCAGTTTCTGCCTCCCCAGACCTGCCAGTTAGGCCTTGTACTGCCTCCCATGTGTTACCGGTGAAGATCCACCAGTCCTACTGTAAGGACTACTGTAAGGGGAGCAGGGGGTGAGTGTGGATTATAAAGGTGTTTAATTAGCAATAGTGTCAGGGTCAGATAGGTGGAGGTCATGGGGAAGAGAAGACAAATAAGGCCTGTCAATTCAGACCTGATGAAGTGCTGGGGCTTGAACCATAGGCCCTGAACAAAAATTGACCTATAGATGAACCTTATAACCAAACAACGTATCTAATATGCATAGTATTGATCGTACATGCAATATATTGTGTAAAAGTAGCCAGTAGATGAACATATTTATAAAGCCAACTTACAAAGCTTTGCTGTAATGCTTATTTTGTAACAGTAACCAGCAGAAGAATTTTTCCTATCTAGATGTATGCTGTGCAAGGCTGTGGAACCTGGCACCTGGCCCCACTGAGAGATATGTGATTAAAACTAAAACAATTAGGGATACTCCTTTTAGGTTACTCCCTAAGCCCTGGTCAGGATTTAGGCAGAATCCAATAGGTAAACAAACAGCAGATGGTCCCACATTTGGAATTCTGAAGGTCATTTATTCAACTACAGTTGTTTATTCAGCTGTATAAAAGCTGGACCCTCTTGCAGCAAAGATGAATGCCTCACCTGCAAGTGGGGACATTGCATCAGGCTTCCCAGTCGCCAGGAAACGTTCTACAAATCCTCACTGCAACCGAGGCTCACAAGTGATTGTGGGTCTGGATGACCACAATAGGGCAATTGGTGATGTGTGTCTCTTAATCACTACAGTTTCTTCTGCATAGTAATGATTAGGTGTATTATCCTGCTTATTCCTGCTGCTGCTTGAAACTAAAATGTAATAAGGTTATCTTTTCTGACTAACCATGTCATTTTATTTCTCTATCATCTTGAAGTGGACAGTAAAATAATCCTGAGCCTTTTGTTGGTGCCTGTGTCCTTTCTGCTGACCCAGGTAATTGGCAAAACATCTGAAGTGTACAAGTACTCTTATTTCACACTCTCTACAATACAAGGAATCAAGCGTAGAGTGCAAGATGCCATGTAACAGAATACAAGTCTGACATAGCAGATGAGAAACTGGCTTAGCTGTAACTCAAGTTCTAAACTGATCAAAAGAGAAGAAAAAAAAAAAAAAAGCAACAACAACAAGGAGAAAAAGTCAGGATTTAAAAGACCTGACTCAGTGCCCTGATATTGCTCATTTATGTCAGTTACCAGTTGTTGCGAAAACAGGGGAATAAATCCGGTCTTGTGAGGCCAGCACCGAATATGCGACAGATGCAAATCGGGGAAACAAATAATAACCGTTTATTTACAGCAACATTTACAGATTCTTTTGGCTTGCTGGTGATAAATTAAGAGCTACATGTACACTAAGGTTAACTGATATTATAACAACAACACACTAAAACCGATACACACATGTGATAGATGAATGTTTGTTAATCAAATCTTAAGGTGATTAAACAATAGGCCACGGCTTGAATAAAAATAGTTATTGATATAGGGAATGAAAGCGGGATATTAACATGAGAAGTGGAGTGAAAGTAAATCATCACACTAACCAATATGAAGTGTTTGAAGGGAAACAGGCTAAATTGCTAACAAGAGAGAGCTAATAGGATAAGCCTTGTGTGGTGAACCGACCACATGATTTTTCTGCCTTATTAAAACAGTGAGCAAAAAACTCTATTTCCCATAAATCTATTCTGCAATTCCCATAAATCCTCCAAGAAACCAGAAGCAAGATAACGCCAGCCATAAATTTTGAAAAAGTAAACAATCGCTCTCTCTTCCGCCTCACTGCACAAAGGGAGCACATCGCTCCTGCCGAGCGCACCCCCCCCCCCCCCCTCCCTCCGCTGATGCCGGAGAGGAGCGAGGAGGAGGCGGGGGGGAACTGAACTGAGCTGTCAGCGCAGCCCCCTGAAGAAGCCAAGCAGCCAGAGAGGGGGATATTGAACTGAGCTGTCAGCGCAGCCCCCTGAAGAAACTAAGCAGTCAGAAAGAAGGGAGCAGCCGCCGCGGAGAGCCGCCGGACAGAACTGCTGACTCCCACTGCTCTAGGAATCCGGGGGAGAGAAAGAAGCCGTGAGCTGCCGCCGGCCGTGAGTTGCGCAATTGCTGCCAGCACCGTGAGCCGCCACCGCGAGCTAAAACTGAAAGAATCCAGAAGAAAAGCTGCAAGCTGCAGCAAGAAGAAGAAGAAATTGCAACAAGAGGCCATTGGAAGCCGCGTGCTGCAGAAAGCCACGCCGCAGAAGGCCGTGCTGCCAGAAAAGACAAAGCCGACGCCACCGTTGGAGGGAGAGAGAGAAAAAGCTACAAGCTGCTGACATCATTGAAATAGTCCAGGTCTGCCGGTCGGACATCGTCGCCGTTCCACAGGGACCATCACCAAACACCGAAAGGACACACGCACGCACACACACGCACCATCCACACATACAGGTCGTATTTTGACATAATTAAGTCCTTATTTGCCCTTATCTCTCGGTGGGTGAGAGAGGGAGTGAATGGGTGGGCGTGGTGTTCTTTAATATTGTAATATTTCCATAGAGTAAATAAGGTTTTATTAGAATATATTTAGTAATAAACTTGTTAGATACTCCTTTCAGTCTCCGTGTCTGCTTGCGAGCCTGGTGAGGAGATGTCCCAATTTACCCTCAACCCTTCTCCCTTTGGGAGGTGGTCGGACCTCTGCGCGCCCGACCGCGACACCTTGAAACTCTAACAAAGGGACTTGATTTACTAACAAGGGAGGCTGAAACTGATAGGGAAACCGGTCATAAAAAAACCAGAACTAACAGATGAAAAGTAACACCTCTCACAGACTTATCAGTAGAAGAATGACAAATGAAAAAGAACAGATGTTTACCAAGGACAAGAGCTGACCAAGACCGGCTCAATTCTGCAAAGTTTGCTAAATCAGCATATTCCAGACAAAAGGTGAAAAGTACATCACGAGGAAGACCTACAGCCTTCCTCCCAG
>JAVFHW010063807.1:0-17713 GCA_032159205.1 Eurystomus glaucurus suahelicus
TCTTGTTAACTGCAAAGTTCCCACTATATGTTATTTTCTTTTATATATGTATATATATTAAACCTTCCTTATCTCAACTCAAAAAGGCACTTTTAAACCTTTTTTTTCTCTTCCCTGTCTGCAGCCCGCGGCAGAGGGGAGGGGGTGGGGAGAAGCGGCCGGCCGTGCGGCTTGGCTACCTCGCAGCTCTTACTAAACCAACACAAAACGTAAGAGCTGAGCTAATGCTTAGGTCTTGTATATAGTATGTTCAGTCTTAACTGACATTAGGTTTACTTTTGTTTGTATCTGTTTCAGATTTGAATAGGCCATAATTAATAGAATTACAGAATGGTTTGGGTTGGAAGGGACCTCAAAGATCATCTAGTTCCAACCCCCCCTGCCATGGCAGGGACATCTCCTACTAGACCAGGTTGCTCAAGGTCCCATCCAACCTGGCCTTGAACACCTCCAGGGATGGAGCATCCACAACCCTCCTCAGCAACCTGTTCCAGTGTCTTCAGATCAAGGAATTTCCTTCTAATTTACAATCTAAATCTACCCTCTTCCAGTTTGAACCTATTACCCCTTGTCCTATTGCTACAGGCCTTTGTAAAAAGGCCCTCCTCAGCCTTCTTGGCTGATACAGATACTGGAACAGGCTGCAATAAGGTCTCCCTGGAGCCTTCTTTTCTCCAGGCTAACAAGACCAATTCTTTCAGTTTGTCTTTGTAGGAGAGGTGTTCTAGCCCACTGATGATCTTTGTAGCCCTCCTCTGGACCCTCTCCAACAGGTCCATGTCCTTCTTGTGCTTGGGGCTCCAGAGCTGGATGCGGTACTCCAGGTGGGGTCTCAAGAGAGCAGAGGGGCAGAATCACCTCCCTCAACCTGCTGGCCACACTTCTTTTGATGCAGCCCAGGATATGGTTGGCTTTCTGGGCTGCACTTGCACATTGCTGGCTCATGTTGAGCTTATAATCAACCAGCACCCCCAAGTCTTTCTCCCTAGTGCCGCTCTCAATCCACTCATTGCCCAACCTGTGTTTGTGCCTGGGATTGCCCCGACCCAGGTACAGGACCTTGCACTTGGCCTTGTTGAACTTCATGAGGTTGTCATGGGCCCACCTCTCAAGCCTGTCGAGGTCCCTCTGGATGGCATCCCTTCCCCTCCAGCATGTTGACCGCACTACACAGTTTGGTGTCATCTGCAAACTTGTTGAGGCTGCACTCAATCCCATTCTCCATGTTGCTGACAAAACAGAACTGGTCCCAGTACTGATCCCTGAGGAACACTACTCGTTACAAGCCTCCACTTGGACATTGAGCCATTGATTGCAACTCTTTGAGTGTGACCATCCAGCCAATCCCTTATCCACCCAGTGGTGTATTCATCATCCTTTGCAAATACAGTGGAAGAGGGCAAGACTGAAGATACCCAGGGTATTCTGCGACAATGTGTGAGGATGTTTATACACAGCCAGGTGCAAGTCTTTATGCCACTTTAAGGACTCAATGCTAGCTTCTATGTTTACTGGATGCTTTCCTCTAGAAGCAGATACATCAGGTAAATATATTCAAGCTATAAATATCTCATTGTAATTAGGAAGCTCTGTGGCAATAGATGTTTTATATATATTTATGCATTTTAAAGTATATCTGTTTTGCTGATCTGCTGAGCATCAGTTGGCTTCTTTAATGCCAGGACATAAAACAATTATGCATGCATGACTTAGAGTAATTCATCTGAATTCCACAAGACTGCTCATGTTTGTAAACATACATGCTTGACAGTGCATACTCCTGCCTTGTCTCAGTCTACTCTGTGACTTTGGAATGTACTTTTTCAGTATAAATATGAAGATAAAGTTGAAGTTGGCAGAGTATTTGGCAGTTAGATTGGATCCTGTTTATGAACCTCTGTATGAGGCATCTCATTCTCTGTGTTTGTTACATATGAGATTTGGGTCTAATATTTGTTTCACAATACTTCATAGTATTCCCAGTAAAGATCGCATTTTTCACCACCATGGCTTGATATGAAAGCTTGAATAAAACTATTTATGGGTCGAATTTCACACTTCTTTGTGACTTGGAAATCCTGCCTAATTTAAAGATAAGATGGATGGACAATAGTAAAGCCTTGTACACTTTTGGCTTTTTAAAATATCTGAAATATTTAACATTTTTTATGGGCAGGGCTTTGCTACCATCTTGCAGTTGCAGTGGACAGCCCATTGTATACAGCTATGTCTAGCATGGTCAGTTTCTGTAGTGGTCTTTGAGCACAGGCAGCAAAGGAGAAAGAAACAAAAAAATACTGTAAAACTTGAGCAGTGTTCAGGGAAGGTTAACCTCTAGTCTAGAGGTTAGACTGGAGCTCCTGCTATTTTTAACTCTTTTAAATTGCCTAGATCCAAAATTGAAAAATATCTCTGCAATAGTGAGAAAAGATGTATCTGCAGTTAGAATTAGAAATGCATCTAGAATTAGATTTTAGCATTTGAATTGGAGTGCAGTACAGGTGAGGTTGTATGTTGGCATGGTCCTGTGCAGATTAGTTATTTCACTGACATTCCAAGGAAGTGTTTACTGCAGTAAGAATTCTATCTTGAAATAACAAATATTCCAGGAAAACAAAATAGTAGTTTTGAAATAATAGAGAAAGTATACTTACTCCTCCTAAGTAAGTGAAACTACTACAGAAGTTTTATATAAAGGCTTTACTTTATGATTTGGTAGAATGTGACAAATCTGTCTTTGCTTGCTGGAAGAAGTATTTTAAATCATTTTATATATGCTTTCAGGACCATATCTACTTGATTTACATAGAAGCGTGTTTAAATATCTTCTGGATTATCTTCATGGAGAAGTTTGGATTCCTGAAAATGAACAAATTTGAATTGCACTGGAAGAGGAGGCAGATTATTTTGGCATTCCTTACCCATGCAGTCTGTCTGACCTAATGAAATGGAGATGTGTTCTTTAAGGTCAAATATAGAGCTTAAAAAGGTCTTGACATTTCTTACATTTTTAAAGATGTACTCTGTTTTCCAAACCATTCATTAGGATCAGATACTAAAACTACAGTATATGCAAGTTAGCACTTTTTAATCATCATGTTAAATCACTAGTAAATGCAGAGTTTTAGTTTAAGAAATCCTAGGGTTGATTATGCAGTCACAGTAATTACAGACATCAGCTTTTCCCAGCACTGCAGTACAGCAACAGTTTAAACTTGACTCTGTTTTACATGCAAGTCTACTGTAAAACTTGCATGGTAGGAATGACATTGTTTAGTTCTCTATTTGTCTTCAATTTTTACTTGAGATTAGATTTGATCCCTTTGAGGTGTTTGGGTTTGTTTTTTTCTCAGTTTTACAAACTTAAACTTGAAAGATAAAATATACTTTGCCATGTTTTTAGAACAAGAAAGGAGAAAAGAAAATTAATGTATTATTTAAAATCCCAAGTTTTGACCATTTTAGAGTATTCTAACTTAAAAGCTAATTCTGATTAACTCATTGGGAATGAACTCATACCAGGTATGGCTGTGTTAGTCCTGACAGTCATCTATGTTCTTAGTAAGCTATTGTTCCATGTATTTTAGACATTCTCACTTACTAATTCCTTTTTGAAAACCATAAAACATTTCCAGACCTTTCAGTTTCTCTTCATATTAAGAATTTGCCATGCCTTTAAGTATTTATGTTGCCTTTCCATGGATTTGTCCTGGTTTTTACAATATTCTCCATTAACATCAGATAAGAAATACTGCACATGTTATTCTAAAGGAACTACGTCCTTGATTTACTTAAAAGAGCTTACCAGTACAGTTAAAAAAACTTAAATATGAAAGCTTATTCAACTGCAAATCTTCTATTCTTATTAATAGTCTGAAAGGTTGTGTTTGATGTTTTTGTTTTTCCAGGCTTTGTTAGATTTCTGCGATTCTTATAAATTAGTTTGTACCAACCCTACAGTTTGGGTCTTCCACTATCTCAACACTTCAGGAGCAAGCTGTGAAAGTAAAATTATTGGTGTGTGTAGTGGGTCCGGCCGAGCTGGTTTTCCCCATAGCAGCCCTCATGGTGCAGTGTTTTGTGCTGGGAGCTAGAAGGGTGTTGATAACACACCCGTGTTGTGACTGCTGCTGAGCGGTGCTCGCACAGCACCAAGGCTCTTCCCAACATTCCGCCCAGTGGATGGGGTGGGCAAGATCTTGGGAGGGGACACAACCAGGACAGCTGACCCGAACTGACCAAAGGGATATTCCATACACATCAGCTCAGATATAAAACTAGGGAAAAAGGAGGAAAGGGGGGGGCTCTTCCGTTGTCCTCCAGAGCAACCACTATGCGTCTTCGAGCCCTGCTTCCCCGGGAGTGGCCAAACATTGCCTGCTGATGGGAAGTAGAGAATAAATCTTTGTTTTCCTTTGCTTCCATGCACAGATTTGCTTAGCTTTGCTTCTGTTATTATTAAACTGCTTTTGTTTCCCATCTTATTTTCCTCCACTTATTTTTTGCTCTGCTGAGGAGGGAGAGGGGAAAAAGGGGGGTGATAGAGTGGCTTGGTGGGCACCTGGTGCTCAGCCAAGGTTAACCCACTACAGTTTTTATGCTACAAGAGCTGATGGGACAGATGCAATTAATAAGGAGCTAGGAGCAAAAATTCATAGTAAAAGCATTTACAGAAGGTAAGATAACTGTCAAACATATGAAAGCACTTTGAAGTGAAAATGAATGCTCACATATTATAATACCTAAGTATTATTATATATAGCATAATAAAGCATTATTGTACTATAAATGTGCGGAATGAATCAGGTTCTTTCCAGCTTCGACAACAGGTGGCTAATACAATGGTCACATTAAACAAACAAGCAAAAGATAAAACTAAAGCATGGAGTACAAGAATTTGAGAGTCCACAAAAGGTGGCTAGCATGCAGTTGCTGTAAGTTCTCATTATGTTTTACTTGCTGTTTTTAAAATGTCTCAACCATTTAAAATTACCTTCTAATTTAGGATGATCTTCACAATAAATACAGTAAATGAATCTCCATCCAGAAAAAGTTGCAGAAATATTCATAAAGTGTTGTGATTAATGGAATTGTATTTCAGAGCTGAAGGAACTATTTAACACTGAAAAGAACCAACGATGAAAGGGAATTGTTTTAATTCTCTAAAGGACAGGTACATCTCTACTGCACTATTAATGAATTTTTAAGACAGTAATTATATGTTATTGGTAGAGCTGTATTTCTGAATATCTGGGAGGAATTTGTCTTTCTCATGGTCCCACAGTGCAGTGTCAGATGTGTACTTCACTGTGTACCTTTTGAAACATGGCTAAGTGTCCTGGTTCAGCCAGGACAGGGTTAATTTGGTGTGGCTGGGCTATTCCATACCATGCTGACATTGTGCCCCAGGGCTAGTTCTGGTTCTGCAGTGTGACTCCAGTGTGACTGGTCTGCTCCACTCTGCTTGGCTCCGCCCGTTTGTCCGCTTGTTGTGTACATTGTTTTTCTCACTGTTGTCATTGCTGTTGTTACTGTGATTGGTTCCTGTGTGTGAGTGTATTAAACTCTCCTTATCTCAATCCCAGCTCTGTGTTTCCCTGTCCCCCTTCCCTGGACTGGTCCTGGGGGGCAGCGGCCACGTGGCTCGGCTCCCAGCAGAGACTGAACCACCACACTAAAAAGGTTTTATGTTTCATCGTTGTCCTGGTTTGGACAGGACAGGGTTAATTTGGTGCAGCCAGGCTATTCTATACCATGCTGACATCCTGCCCTGGGGCCAGTTCTGGTTTGGCAGGGAGCTCTGGGCAGCTCACAGTGTACGGCTGATTTGCTGGGGTCTCTCTGTTTGCTCATAACGGTATTGCTTATTTTTGTACATTGCAGCTCTTACTGTTATTGTTGTTGCTGCAATTGTTTCTTATGTGTCACTGTATTAAACTCTCCTTATCTCAACTCAAAAAGGCATTTTAAAACTCTTTTGTTTGGGGGGGGCAGCCACAGCGGCCACGTGGCTTGGCTACTGGGACTGAATCACTGCAACTTTACTAAACCATTACAATCATCTTTATAATTAAGATGCTTATTTTCCTAAATTTAAGCTGAGAACATTAATATTTTTTCCAAGAGTATCTGGACGTACACTATCAGGTGTCTGTCCTCATTAGATTTAGAAGAATAGATTTGACACCATTAATTCTGTAATGATTCTTTTATGAACATTTATTCTTTCATGAATACTATTTTTTAGCTATTTAGAAATTTTTATACAAATAAAAATGAAATTTAAGTAACATTTTCCTTTCTACTTTACAAAACATTTACTATTAAATGCTTATAGTTAGGGTTTAGAAAAAAGAATGATACATTTAATCAGTGTTACATTTTTTAAGGACTTAGCTAGATTTACCACATAACTGTTACCTGTAAAACAATATTTCTAGAGAAGCTGGAAATAACATCCAGTACATCTGGAGGTATTACTCAGTAGCTGAGGTGAGAAAGATGATGGCTGTTTTCGATGCCTGGGAAGGGAGAGGTAGAGTATTATTTTTTTTCAAATTTTATTTCAGTAGTACTACTTTTTTACCAAAAAATAAGAAAAATAATTTCCAATTAACTATAAAAAAAACCTCTGCATGCCTTTTCACACATTCAGAAAGTAACATGTTGTAAAATATCCCATAGTAGTGGCTATTTGGAAAAAATATTGACACTTCCTCCAGAGTGTCAATAGAGGCACACTGGCTGTAAGCAATGTTCATGTCAGCATAGTTTCAAAGCTGAAATTCTACATAATAAAATACATGCATTCGTTTAGTCAGGTGTATAGATACATAATATTGACTATGTTCTCTCAGGTCATCCATACAATGTCCCTTTGAAATGCAGGTGTCAGCTACTGGAGAGTGCTTCTGGAGCTGATTGGATGTTGGACTCTTGAAGAATGCTCTTTGAAAGGCAGTTTGTATCATATGCCTTCAGTTCATAAAAGGTATGCCGATTTACATACATGGCTTAAAATAAAGCAGAAATACAGCACAATCTTTTTTTTTTTTTTTTAAATAATTTCTGGTTCTGTGGATAGCTATGAATGTTGATTTTTCTTTGTTTTCTCTATTTACATTTTTAATAAAATGTCTTATAATCTGAGAGCTTAATTGCAGGACTGACCTTGCTAGAAACAAATTACCTTTTTTAGCCTGCTGTAACTCTTCTCTGTTCTATTCTACTTCTTCAGCTTTTAAAACATCACCTTAGAGTGGGAAGGAGTAATTTCAGAAAGTAGAGAGCAGCATTAGTTACATGGAGTCTTAAAAAAGACATGTAACAGAAAACTTTAAAAGGTTAACTGATTTCCACGTGTCAGATGGCTTCCTTTTTTTAGAAGGAATTTCTTCTTGCAGCTTTATGGTGATACTCCTGACTAGACCTTCATTCTTATTACATTACCTAAAAGCAGCCTCTGCAGGTGCAGCTACACTGTTGATGTGAGCCACCTGACAGCCGCTTTGCTGACATTCCTTGTCCCTGGCCGCACTGTCATTTCAGCAGCAGCCACAGAGCCACATCAGCACAATGATCCAACTGGAAACTCTTATCTTACCATCCTCCCCATTTTTTTTCCATACCGCATTCTTTGCTTTTCATACCTCAAATAGGAAGGACTGTGATCATTTGATACCTATATATATAGGGATATGTAGGATTTCCTACATATATTCCTGAATGCTCCTCTGCTACCATTGCCTGTTGTATCTCCCATCTCTCTGCTTTGATTCTCTATCCTTCTGCACCTTCAGGTTCAAGTTTCAGCCAAAACTCCTGATGCATTGCAGTGATCCTGGTTAGACATATAATGTCTTGAAATATTGTAAATGACCTTAGCTACTGAAGATATTTTACCTATACTTTATCGCTACTATTAAAGCACCAAATCTTTGAATGTTTAAACTTTCCTTTTTGTTTTGGTGGTTTTTTGACCTAGGATGTGCAGATGTTGAAAATATGTTCTCACCTTATGGCTCTGAGGAAAACCTTCCTGGACTCATTATAAGTACTAGGTTGTTTGCAGGTGTTCTGTTTGACCAGTGTCATCATATACCAGTTTTATAAGAGCAGTAATAAGAAATATTATGCTCAGATATTGTTTATTATTTTGGCATGAATCCCTGTGGCACTTCACAGATCTTTTAAAATCCAAAATGCAAGTACTCTGAAGAATATAAATGCTTTTGTAGTGTACCATTTAAAGCTGTTCTCTAGTGGCTCTCGCAGTTCATAGCCTGTTTACAGACTGACCCATCAGCTACATGTTTCTTCATTCCTGATGATCAGCAAAAATTAAAAGAACTTCAGATTTGTGGATGGCCGACACAGATTGTCTGTTTTATAATAATGTAAGAATAATTTATGTACATAGTTTGTTTCTTTAATTGAAGTTCTTTGTTTTACAGACAATTAATTGACTTTACTGAAAAGGAAGACTATTTACCATGTAAAGCTGGTCCCAAGCCAATTAGATTCTCAGGTCCCTCAACAAGTACCCATATCAAAGTCAAAAATTCAGCTGCATTAAAGGTACCTGCTTGGAATGCTTCACATTCTGCAGTGACTCTTAAATGACCCAGTAATGAAAGTTTGACAATGCACGAAGTACCTTCTGAAACTGTATCCACAACATGCGTATTGGTGCCCAGCAATTCCCAGGCACCGTGTGGAAGGCTGAGTGCTGACAATGGGACACCATGACAAATGATGTTCAAGATCACAGTGTCTAGGAAGCCTGTAAGCAACCATGTAGTAAAGCTGAAGCGAACTCCACTTTTTCTTGTGACATCATCTGAACAATCTTCTGTATCCAGTAAAACAACTGGACAGTGCAGCTGTTGAAATTCCTACTACTTCTATGATACTAAACAAGAAAGTACTAGCTGTATTAGCAGAGACTATTAAGAATGATGAAGTGGATGGATAATGTTTGACTCAGTCTGATAGACAGGATAGTTTTGCATCATCTGGTCAAAGAAGAGGTTGTAATCTCATGTGGTCATTTATTCAAAGATTTGGTGGAAAATATGCTTTATTTCAAAATAATTTTTAGAAAACAAGAAAAATGAATTTAAAACCCCCTCAAACAGAGCATGTACAATCTAATGTTATAGTATCTCACATTTGTATTTCTATCAGGCTATACAATTACCATTGACCTTTTAAATGGAGTATTTACACAGCATAAAAGAAGACCTCTTTATCAACTTTAACTGCAGGTAACATTAACTAGGGGTAATTTCCTTAATTTATATCTTTAAAGTGGGGAAAACCAGATAACAATAAATGTATTTTATTAGATACAAGTTTGCCACGTGTGTGCAATATACTGAGTGCTGTGAAGATTCCAGAAGTTGAATGCACTTACTGGTACTTCCAGTGAGGACGAAACAGTAAAATCCAGTCAAAAAGGAAACCCTCTAAGACTTGTTTTGAAGTTTTAGGAAGTGGGCTGTGGGATTCCACAGCTGGTCTGAGGACTCTGAGATGAGAACGATAGACGTTGACCTTGAACAGATAATGATATATCCTTGAAGAGCCTGGGAAGCCCCGAAGCTGGAAAGTCCCAAGGAGAGAAGAAGATAAAAGGCTGAATGAGTAAATACCACAGAGCAGAAACCTGGCAAGAGATCAGCAGACAAGGCGGGAGACACAGCAGAAGCCCCAGCC
This sequence comes from Eurystomus glaucurus suahelicus, assembly GCA_032159205.1. NCBI lineage: Eukaryota > Metazoa > Chordata > Aves > Coraciiformes > Coraciidae > Eurystomus > Eurystomus glaucurus. Next base: position 9,718 of record JAVFHW010063807.1, read on the forward strand.
AATTAGCATGTAAAGAGAGGCGTATGGACAGAGCATTAAGGGAATCGTTTTAGCAGCTTTCTGATGAACAGTGTGAATAGGTAAGAAAGGTTATAAAGAGACTTGTAAAAACAATAAACGCAGCTTTTTAGCTCTGGCTTTTTAGCTCTGACTTTTAGCTTAGGCTCATCTCTCTTTGTATGTCATGTCAGTCTCAACAACTACAGTGGGCATTCTTTATTGCAGTGCTGGGTACATGGGGGATCTTTCCTCCTAACATGCACACCCACTTCCTGTATTACCAGTTATTTATACACAAAGTTGTTAATTATTTTTGTTATCACTTGTATAATTGGTCAGTACATCCTCGCTTGCTATGTAAATTACTTTCCTTTTTATCAGTCTTTTCAGGCTCTTCTTCAAAGACCTAGTTGTTAGCTTTTCTCAGTTCCTTGTTATAAAGCAGATACTTTGCTATCTCTTGGCTTCTTCTCACCACCAGATCAGGTTTCACAAGGCCTTGGTAGCTCCTTTACTTGTTTTTTTTTTGCTAATTGGGAAGATTCATTGCCTGTTGTATGTCAGTTCTCCCCCCACTTCCCCCTCCTTTTGAGGAACTCAGATGAGAGAACCAGGAAGTTAGTATGTGTTTAGTGGGGGTCTGTGCTTCCCCCTGCAACTTAATTTCTGAAGCTAAAGAATAAACTCTTTCACCTATTGTTGCAGGCCTCGACTTGCAAGCATCAGCTGCTTGTAGGCATCAACTTGTGGGTATCAACTCCCTCCTTCTCTTGAGACTTTGGACTTATAAATCCAAGGTCTCAATACTCTGGTTCCCAAATCTTATTTTTATACAAATTTGACTATAACAACAACATTAAATCATAACACAATCTATGATATCATAATTATTATTATTACAAACAAATTTTTCAACCGTGCTGTCCTAGTTTGGCCAGGACAGGTTTAATTTTCAGCAGGTGTTGGGAGGGAGCCACAGCCAGGCTATTTCATACTATGCTGACCTCATGCCCCCAGTGTGCTGGGTGAAGGTGTGAATGGTCAGGTCAGGTCAGGTCAGGTCAGGTCTGCTCCACCCAGTTTGCCCGCTGGGTATCACTTGTTCTGTACATTGTTTTTCTTGCTGTTGTTGTTGTTCTGATTGTTTCTTGTGTGTTACCGTATTAAATTCTCCTTATCTTGTGCTTTGCCTTTTTCCTCAGCAGGGGCTAAACCACCATATGTGCCAAATTAGGTAGCCATGAGTTTGTGCCACAATTCTTCAAAGCCCCAGGACGTATCATCCTTGGTGCCCTGATGTGGGATCTTTGTCTGTGTCCAAATTTCTGCCAAGTCCGTGGTAATTCTATCACTTTGATCTACATATCTTGTGTTAATCACGGTGCAAATACTCCCTTGTGAAGCCAATATTAAGTCAAGGGCCCTTTGATTTTGTAATACTACTTGAGGCAAAATATTCACTTCAATTTGCAATGCTTGTGTGGCATTCTGAAAGGTGGGTACAAATTCAACAATTTGTTTTGTTAAGCACTTGTGTAAGATTTTGGACTAGCATCAAATGAAAATTTTGATCCTAATGAGTTTGCCCAACCTAACTTACGGCTATCATAATTGTTACAGTCCAGCTACAAAATTAAATCATGTTTTTTTCAGTTTTAATTTGAGACTGCTGTTCCCCTACCCATGGAGTGGGAGCCTTTTTGACCCTTGAATAACAAACCCACAGGCCTTTGCCCCAAACCTTGACTGCTGTATAGGTGGTAAACAGAACTTGAAATGATACCTTCCATTTCTCTCTTAGAGGTTCAGCTCTCCATGATTTAATATAGACCCATATTTCAGGCTGGAAAGGATATGCTGATGTGTCCTGTTCCAAAGGTCTATCTGCTGTGATGTATTTCTGGAGTCCCTGTAAAGTGTTCCCTGAAGATAATTTTTAGTTCTCCCATGACGTGAGTGGTACATGGCACATGTGGAGTCTGGTATGGTCATCCACATAACGGCTCATATGGACTCAAATTACCTTTTCCCCGAGGCAGGATTTTAACCTTCAGTAATGCCAAGGATAGAGCCTGTGCTCAAATCATAGATGTGTTACTGATTCGATTATCATCTGATCAAAATGTGTTTGATTTTAATATAAGTATAGAGTTAGGAGATACTTTAGTAAGAATCATTTACTTTACATTTATTGTATTTCAAACCTAACAACCAGCTGCTACTCTAAACATTTCTGTACAGCCCCGTACCAAGGCTGAAGGGATTGGTTGTAATTGTTTAGTAGGAACAGTTAGAGCCTAGGTAACTAGAACACAAGATGATTTGTACGCTGATTTACAATACATACATAGGACCAGAAGAATGCAAGTAATTGTCAAGGTCCAGGATTAATGGGAACTGAGGGAAGCAACCGTAACAACCTGCAAGTACCTGCCAAGAAAACCGTGTCCTTAAGCAAGAGGTAATTCCGGCAGGGGGAGATCGCGACCACCGACTCACGGACCACCGACTCGTATTACACCCCAGACCCAATTCTGGACTTTTCTATCTTTACTGTGCAAAATCGGAAGTAGTGTGTGGATACTTAATGAATATGTATAAGTTAGTGCTATATAAGATGTATGGTTTTGGTGCCTGGTACGTGTTGTTGGTGAGAATACTCCCCTACACGTCCGGCCGTAATAAAGAAGTGTCTGCTTATCTGCATCAAATTGGTGTCGATAAGTTATTTTATCCCGGATTTCGGTGACAGATGGTTTTTGACAAATTTTCCCAAACTGCTTTTTGAGGGTATAATTTATTCGCTCCACTTTACTACTGGGTTGTGGTCTGTACAACTACAGCAATAAAGTGAGGCCCATTATCCGATCATATCCCTAGAGGTACACTGAATTGTGGGATGATTTCTTTTAGCATTATTTTAGCCACCTCTTTTTGCCTTGTTGGTCCAACAAGGGAAAGCTTCTGGCCAGCCTGAAAAAGTATCTATCGTTACCAAAAGATACCAATACCCATTTTGCTGCAGTAATTCAGAAACTGTTTGCCAATAGTCTCCAGGACTGTTTCCCCTCTTTATTACTCCTGGCAAAAATATTTGAGTTATGTGTGGATTGCTTAGCACTTGGGTTTTCAGTGCCTCCACAATTGCCTCAATGTCCCAGTGAGTTTCTTGGTGTTAGCCAGTTCACACATAATTTCCTGTGTAACTATTACTTGATGTGAAGGAGTCACCCACCACCCATCTGGGGGTTTATTTGCCTTCAGTAGATTAGCCAATTTGTTATTTTCTAGTGTATACTGTGGACTCTTGGGTTCCAGCCTCTGGACCCTTTTTGGCAAAACTATTTTCAGCTGCTACTTTTGCAGCTTTATCTGCCAGTCGGTTTCCCATGTGCACTGGATAATTTCCAAATTGATGTGCTTTACAATGCATGATTGCCACCAGTTCAGGTATGAGCTCTGCTTTCTGGGCTTATGTGCTAACTGACAGAGATTTAGCCTTGATTACTTCTTTTGAGGTTACCACTGCATATCCTGCTTTCCATGTCCTGTCCCGCACAAAGCTACTACCATCCACAGACAAGTCCGAGTCCGCATCTTCCATGGGCATGTCTTTCAAATCTGCTCTACTGGAGTATGTCTGTTGTTAATTGTTCTCCATCAGGGTCAGCAGTTAAGAGGGTCGCTGGATATAGAGTCACTTTCAGCTCTACATCATCCTGTTCCAAAAGAATGGCTTTATTTTCAGGAATATGAATTTGGATCTTCCCTTTCTCAAAGAAAATTTGTGCATCCAATTTACATAGTCTGTCTTGTCTCAATAGTGGCATAGGGCAATCTGGTATGTATAGAAATTGATGGGTTAACACCCTTTTCCCAATTTGACGTTTCAAAGGCTGGAAAAAACAGCCAATTTTCTTTTTGCCCTTTTGCACCAACAATCGACGTGCTTTTATTACTTAAACTACCATTACATGCGTTTAATACTGAATAAGTGGTTCCTGTGTCTACCAAAAATTTTATTTTCTCATTCCCCAACTTTAATTGTGGACATTCCCTTTTCCAGTGCCCTTTCTATTTGCAGAGAGTACACTGATCCCTTTCTAATGGTATTGTGGCCCCTGGTGATCTACCAGGAAACCTTCTTCCCCCACCCACCGAAAACTGGGGCCTTGACCTTACCAGTTTTCTGGGCTATGACTGCTGCCAGTATCTTACCGTCTTTAAGCTTTTCCCTTCTCTGTTTTTCTTCTTCTGCTTTTTCTCTATTATTATACTTTCCAGGCATTTTCTAACATTTTGTTCTGGGTTCAAATTGGTGTATTTTCTCAGAGCTTCCATTAGTCTTTCAAAGAAAGAAGAGGGATCCTCATTCCTTCCTTGAATGACTTGACACAATTTAGACCAATTCTTTGACTCTGGAACAGCATTCCAGATACCATACAAAATCAATTGTTGGTATTCAGTTAATAGTAATTTTTGGGCAAGGTTATTAGGATCCCAATTAAGGTTATTGGGAGGAAAGTGATCCTTTACACATCCTGCCTGCACAGCTCGAACATGCACTGTCTCTGCTTCCTCCTTAGCTTTAGCCAAAATAATTCTCCTTTCCTCATAAGACACAAAATTGTTTAGAATGACTTGCAGATCCTTCCAATCTGGATCCTGATTCTCAGTTATAGTCTCCATAACCTTTGCCATCTGTTTAATATCTTACTTATATATACCTGCCATTTCCTGCCAAGCTTTAAAGTCTGATACTGAAAATGATACCTTTACCCAAACTGGTCCATCCAGTCCTACCGCTTGTCTGAGGGAGGCTTGTATGTTCTGAGTATCTTTTTGTCTAGTCCTACAAGCCACTGGACTAAAGCCTTCTTCCCTGTCCAAACTGCCCACATCTGCACCACTATCACTTTGTTCTCTCTGCCCTCTGCTCACCCCTATTTCGCTCTGTGCAGCTGCTTCCTGCTAATTTCTTTCTGCTCTATTTCTCCTTCTCGGTCCAACCAGCATTAACTGTTATATTGTGCTGTAATTCAGTGTCCTTTTTTGACCACTCTTCCTGATCATCCAAGGTATAAAGCGGCCCCCAATGATTACAATACTTAATCAAATTCTCCCTTGTTGTGACCCCACCTGGGGGTTCAGCAACCCGTCTCCAGTGCTTTAAAATATACCCCAGAGGTGACTTTTCCAGGATGCCTCCCTTAGATGATCCCCTGCCCGTATTAAATGTAAGTAACAAAACAATTATCTAATCCAAATACACAAAGGCAGATCTGTAGTTTCAATAACCAAAAATGAAGAGACCAAACAAGTTAATTGCTAATCCAAATACACAAAACGAGATATGTAGTTCTGATAACTAAGCCAAAAATCCAAAGACTGAACAAGACAATTGACCAAGTTGTTACTGATTTTATTATCATCTGATCAAAATGTGTTTGATTTTAATATAAATATAGAGTTAAGAGATATTTTAGTGAGAATCACTTACTTTACATTTATTGTATTTCAAACATAACAACCAGCTGCTACTCTAAACATTTCTGTACAGCCCCGTACCAAGGCCGAAGGGATTGGTTGTAATTATTTAGTAGGAACAGTTAGAACATAGGTAACTAGAACACAAGATGATTTGTACGCTGATTAATAATACATACATAGGACAAGAACAATGCAAGTAACTGTCAAGGTCCAGGATTAATGGAAACTGAGGGAAGCAACCGTAACAACCTGCAAGTACCTGCCAAGAAAACCGTGTCCTTAAGCAAGAGGCAATTCCGGCAGGGGGAGATCGCGACCACCGACTCATGGACCACCGACTCATATTACACCTCAGACCCAATTCTGGACTTTTCTAATCTTTACTGCGCAGAATTAGAAGTAGTGTATGGATACTTAATGAATATGTATAAGTTGGTTCTATATAAGGTGTATAGTTTTGGTGCCTGGTACGTGTTGTTGGTGAGAATACTCCCCTACACGTCCGGCCGTTAATAAAGAAGTGTCTGCTTATCTGCATCAAATTGGTGTCGATAAGTTATTTTATCCCGGATTTCGGTGACAAAGTTGGGGACTCAAACACTGTAAGTTGAGGACACAGACCACTCAGGTACCTTTATAGCCCAATCCCGCTTAGCTTTTGCTGCATCTTATGAACAGGCAATGGGGCCTTGAACCCTTCAGGGTACTCGAACCCTTTATAAACAATATTGAAAGAATGCCTTACATCTTACCAGGGGTCTTACTTCAAGCTCTTTGGTCTGGGGATAGGAGGTTCTCCCTGAGAATCCCTTGGTGCTGGCTGGAGGTCCTTGCAATCCCATGGAACTGTTGAGATTCAGAAGCAGCGTCTCATCCGGGTCTCCAAAATGATACTTAAAAATCTGGTTGAAAAGGAAACTCTCTGAGACTTGGTTTGAAGTTTTAGAAGGCAGGCATTCTTTATTGCAGTGCTGGGTGCACACCCACTTCCTGTATTACCAGTTATTTATACACAAAGTTGTTAATTTTTCTGTTTTCTAATACATATGCATTGTTATTCACCTATATGATTGGTTAATACATCCTTGCTTGCTATGTAAATTACTACACATGCTCTGTGCCTTGTTCTTTTGAGGCAGTGGTACAATTTGGGTAGGTGGTCCATGAGTCGGTGGTCATGATCTCCTTCTGCCACATTTACCTTTTCCCCAGTTACTGCAGATTTGCACTGACTTCATTCTTCTTTTGGCAATTTCCCAGTTCTTGGTGCCTATTAAGGAGATCTTTCCTTTTATATTGGTCTTTTTGGGCTCTTCTTCACAGGCCTAGTTGTTAGCTTTTCACAGTTCCTTGTTAAAAGCAGATACTTCGCTTATCTCGTGGCTCCTTACCACCAGATCAGGTTTCACAAGGCCTTGGTAACTCCTTTACTTGGTTGTTTTGCTAATTGGGAAGATTCATTGCCTGTTGTATGTCAGTTCCACCCACCCTCCATGGCACTGGTGGCGAGGGAGAGCAAAATTTAAAAATTAAATTTTAAAAATTAAATAAAATAATATACAATATTTAAAAATATTTTTATAATAATTTTAATTAAATTAAATAATTAAAATTTTAATTCTTTTTTGAGGGACTTGATTTTATTTATTTTTAATTGGATAAGGCTCAAAGACAACCTTTTAAATTATCTGAGTAGGCCCTTCTGGTGTTTTTTTTATACCTGTGCCAAGATTCTCGTAACTGATGAACTGATATTAAGCAGTTTTATGATAGCTGAATAGCATTAATATTCGTGGTGACTTTCACTGTAAAAATAGCCTTGCCCTTGTCTACCCAAAGCCTCTTAAAACAAGGAAGTAAAATAGAATTTAATCTTCTCTCTAGGCAGCCAGTAGCTGAAAAGTAATGAAACTTGCCAGCCCAAGGATGAGTCATCCCTTAACCTGGCTAACAGACTGTGTTTTTGGAGGCCTGGAAAAAGGAGCAGAAGTTCTGGTCAGCAGCTCGAGAGAGGTGATTCTGCCTCTCTACTCTGCTGTGGTGAGACCTCACCTGGACTACTGCATCCAGCTCTGGAACCCTCAACACAAGCAGGACATGGACCTGATGGAGTGGGTCCAGAGGAGGGCCACAAAAATGATCAGAGGGCTGGAGTACCTCTCCTACAAAGACACACCAAGAGAGTTGGGGTTGTTCTGCCTGGAGAAGAGAAGGCTCGGAGGACACCTTATAGCAGCCTTCCAGTACCTGAAGGGGGCCTACAAGAAAGCTGTGGAGGGCCTTCTTACAAGGGCTTGTAGCAATAGGACAAGGGGCAATGGTTTTAAACGAGAGAAGGGCAGATTTAGATTAGACATTAGGAAGACATTCTTTACTGTGAGGGTGGTGGAACACTAAACAGATTGCTCAGAGAGGTGTTGGAGTCCCCATATGTGGAAACATTCAAGGCCAGGCTTGATGGGGCTCTGAGCAACCTGATGTAGTTACAGATGTCCCTGCTGACTGC
>JAVFHW010063807.1:18113-38554 GCA_032159205.1 Eurystomus glaucurus suahelicus
TGGCGCCCGGCGGCACGCGCGCGCCCGGCGGTCCCGCTGAGGGCACGAGGGAGAGACAGAGAGAGAGGGGCCGGCGGTGCGCGTGGCGACAGGAACGGGCGTGGCCGCGACGACGCTTCAGGGCAGCGGCCGCAGCGTCTCTCGGTGGGGCGGGAGGGAAAAGGAGGGGCAGAGCTTCGCTTCCCTCGTAATTTATGTCTTGCCGCGTCCCCCGCAGCTTCCGACTTCCGGAGTCCTCTCAATGGTCCAAGGGAAATGTAGTTCCTTTAGCTGACTTAGAAAGGCATGCCTTTAACATATGGGGGTCGGACTCCCACACACTGGTCTAACTTAACTAATGAAGTACCAGCTGGTAGTGCATTTGCACCGATAAACTGTGACATAACTGGGTGGTTTGTCTGGGTAAACTATTGAAGGTGAGCTACAGGTTTATAGCTGGGATCAGATGCACTGTCAAGTAGTGGACAATGGCTTACTTTGAATCTTTCTAAAATTATCATTCGTTATAGAAGAGATAATTTTCAAAAGAAGAGACCATATTCAGAAAGTTATTCCTATTTAGTGGTCTAATAATTACTAGTATGTAATAGCTGCACTCTAAAGGCTGACATATGTATCTCCTGTGTAGTCTGATATATTTGTTTCCTCACAATGCTGTCAATTTTCCAGTTGTTTATTTCTCACTTTCACACTACTGTCTTTCCAAACCATGAATGATACAGCATCATATGGGTTAGAGAGACAAGAAAAATACAAGTCCAAGTTAAATTTCTAGAAAATTACTCCTCTGGGATTACACATGGGCTTGTGATGCAGAGAGCCTATTATTACCAAGATGTGATTATGATATATATAATTCTATCTGTATGCTTCTGAAGTGCCAGGGCCTGAGCAATAGGCCCTGAATTAAAGTTGACATATGGATGAATCTCACAGCCAGACAGTATGACTGAAACCAGCAGAGGATTTTTCTCTGCTGGGAAATTAGTTGATTAGCAGTGAGAACAGACCAAAACAGATAGAGGTGCCTCCTCCTCTTTGAGTTTCTTCCCAGGCTTGGCCGACCTAGGATGGAACCCAATAAGGAGGAAAAAACAGCAGGTGTCCCGCTTTTGAAGTTATTTTTGAGGACTGCCTGTGCAACCCGAATTGTTTATCCAACAGTATAAAAAGCTGGTCCTGCTTGTAGCGAACTGGAGGAAAAAGCCGACCTGCGGGTGGACGCACCACGCAGGGTTTTTCCCTGAGGCCCCCCCCCCAACTGCTCGCTGCAACCAGGATTTCCCAGCAACGGCGGGACAGAACGAGTCTATTGGACAGGACAAGGGTAATACTGGTAATGGATTGGATTGCTAATCCTTTTGGAGACTGTCGTAGTTTAGCCATGTACCTTTGTGGAATGTACCACATACTGCTGGTACACCTCTCTGGTATTTGCCGGGGTGGTTTGTGCATGGCTATGGTGATATTTGGGGTATGGTTAATCTCCCCCTCGATTGTTGAGGTGATCGCCTGGTTTCTTTTCCCTTCTATTGTTGAGTTTGTAGTTAAGTTCATTTTTCCTTTTGTTATATCACCTGCGGTTAGTGGGTTTCTCTCTTCTGTTGCCAGCCATGTAGTGTCGTTTCTGCGCCCCATGGGGATAGATAATAAAATCTATATCTGCTTATGCATCTGCCTCCTCGTAGTGGTGGCATTTTTTGTGCTGGGCTGGGTAATTGGCAAAACAGCTTCAGAGTATGGAGAACTCATCTGTGGTTGATGTAAGCAAGCAGGCACTGTTTCATGTGATAGGCACATGTTACCACTGCTCCTCAGGGAGAGTGTTCATCAGACTTGTATCTAGCTGAAGAGCCATGGAGCTCTTCTTTTTTCTTTCAAACTGCTCGAGTGATTTCCCTACAAGCTCTTCCAGAACAGAAAAGCACTCTTTTAAACTATCTTACATAAAATTAGTTAGATAATAAAAACAGTACATAGTTCAAATCTTACTATGGCTAAAAAGAAATACTAACATTACTGAGGAGTAAGCAGATTTCATCTACTTAGTTCTTCCCAATACATGAAAGACAAATTCTCACCTGATAAAAACAAGAGGCCAGTTGTGCCATCAAAAATTTGGGACTGAAGCCAACTGCCCCTTAGCTGCAGTTACAGAGCCAAAATGTGGTTAGAAGTAAAACTCTGTAAATACTCCATGGTAATAAAGCCCCACGAAAATCTAGATTCATTTTAGGCAACAGCTTTTAAGAAAAGATGTTAAGCGGTAGAAACAGGTCAGACCTTTGCTGCTTTCTGTGCTTTTTGGTAACTCTTACAGAATTTTATTCTTGCCAAGAAAAATCTGGCTGTTTATACCAGAATTGATCACTCTTGGCTTAAAAGTACTTTGCTGATTCATGTCATCGGCTGTGTAGTGTGCCCAGAGTTTGCATCAGGATTTGGCCCTTTTCAAAGTTGCCCCTTTTCTCCCTTTCCTATTTTTTCACTCATTCTAGTCTCTGCTACAGCATACACGAATGTTTTAGTACAGTTTGTTTGAGTAATCTGTCATAATAAATTAGCTGTATTGTTTCCAATTTCTATTATACTCTCACATGGGTAATTGGCAGTGGTACTGGAACTTGAGACCTCTGGATCCCATGGTGCCTCTCCTGCAGTCACAAGTAGGTGAACAGGAAGGATGTAGCTGATTTATAAAATCTTGATGCAGCCCAGTCACTACATGGGGTAACAGACTCAGAATGAGAAGTGCCATCCGTACCAGCTTAGGCTAGGTGTCTACAACAACAGGGTCCAGGAGGGTGCTACAAGATCAGTGTTTACCTTCTAGAATTATTGTCTTTCAGGGTGACATTTTCAAACATGTTAAATTGTTATTTTTTTGAGCTTTTTTTTCCAAACATGCCTAAATAAGTTTTCCAAATAGTTTGGCTGTGTTAAATTATCTTCTCTTTTTAGTTCTCCAACTGTGTGTTTGGTCCTTTATTTTGCTGAGTTCTGCCCTTACTCTAATCTTACAACAGACAATAAACAGATCCAACCTGCTTTAAAATACTGCCCTTTAAGGCATGTTTCCACTTTTAAAAGTGTGTACAAAGTGCAGTGGGAATTCCATGTTTGTGTTTGAGTGATGCCAAACAGCTGTATTTGCTTTGCAAATTTAGGGTGCTTTTTAAAAAAAGACAGCTGACCTGAAAGTCCAGCCTTGTCCTGCTCTCAATTCCTTCACTGACCCCTGTACAAACCCTGTACATTAGGAGTATGACACATAGCTAGCTCTGTAATTAGAAGACAATAAAAGGCGTTCTGTTAAAGCTGGGCCCAAGAGCATTCAATTACTAACAAGTACTGTGACCAGTAAAACACTCCTAGAAATTGGCAGATACAATTCCAAGCACACAGAGACACGAGAAATGAAAGATGAAGAGATACCCTTCTGACACAGGTGTGCTTCAGAGCACAGCCACATAATGTAGTTAAAATGTGTATTGCAATACTAAACCACACTTGGTGTGCTAAGACTGCAGTATTCCCAGAACCAGCCCACTCCCCAGCCCAAGCAAATCCACACATATCTCTCATTGAAGAAAATGTGTTTGCTTCACAGTCTGAAGAGAAATGCTGACTCTCATCTGTTAGTCCTGGGTCTGTCACAATACTGAGCCTCCAGTACATCAAAGATTAGCTGGTACTGAAGATCGCAAGGTGGTCCTGTTGTGCTGAATTACAACTTACCTTGCAGATTTTATTTATTTGCAGAAGCCTGCTTATGAGAAGCTGATTTATGGAATAATCATCATTATTTTCAATAATCCTGTCAAGTGGAGAAGCTATAGGGAAGGAATAAAAGTAATTACAGATAATTTTCTTTTTTTTGTTGTTTTTTAGGAGGTTATGAGAAGAGACATAAATAAATTTCACAAATTATGTAAGGACTATATAATAAGATTCCTGTGTAATACCTGCATAGAAATTATAATTACATCTCTCACAGGGAGTTTACAAGTCAAACTGTAAAGCAGCAGATAAATTTTGAAAAGCTACCTATCTGATAGGTGTGCACAGAACACAGATTCTGGAATTTCAGAAATTCCATTAACTTAAACCATTCATCTTAAAAGTGTGATAGGTAATTAATTGGATAGAAGCAGTATTTTCAATGCTAAGAAAGCCAGTGTTTATCTATACATGTTTATTTTTCTTTCACCACTCTTCCAGATGAAAATGAGCTATTTGCCTTTTAGAATCAGGTTTTACTAATATTCACATGGAAAACTGTATACAGATATTAAGAGAAATAAAAATAATCAAAATCACCCATAAGAAAAACACCTCATTCTACACTTTGAGATTGTATTTCTAGGGCTGCAGCGAGAAAAAGTAAACCAGTCAGTACTAAGGAAGTGCAGTCAGCTAATAAATTAGGCAGAGGAAACTGGTAAAAAGCAATAGCAAACAATAACCTAAGGAAAAACTTTTAAAGATACTCAAGTGGCCTGCTGTTACTGACCTCAGGAGGGAAGTCAGTATTACTGACCTTTTATACCTTTCTGACGCTAACACTTAGGCCACTAGTTCATTTGATGCCAGGTCTGGGTTCTGACACCTTGTGAGAGTCCGAAACCTTCCCCAGCGTCAGATTGGGACACACCTTACAATGTTAAATAATAAAAGTATGTCCAGGATGGAGGTGGCTGTGATAGATGAATGTTTGTTAATCAGATCTTAAGGTGATTAAACAACAGGCCACGGCTTGAATAGAAATAGTTATTGATATAAGGAATGGAAGTGGGATATTAACATGAGAAGTGGAGTGGAAGAAATCATCACACTAACCAACATGAAGCGTTTGAAGGGAAGCAGGCTAAATTGCTAATAAGAGAGAGCTAACAGGATGAGCCTTGAAACTCTAACAAAGGGACTTGATTTACTAACAAGGGAGGCTGAAACTGATAAGGAAGCCGGTCGTAAAAACCAGAACTAACAGATGAAAAGTAACACCTCTCACAGACTTATCAGTAGAAGAATGACAAGTGAAGAAGAACAGATGTTTACCAAGGACAAGAGCTGACCAAGACCGGCTCAATTCTGCAAAGTTTGCTAAATCAGCATATTCCAGACAAAAGGTGAAAAGTACATCACGAGGAAGACCTATGGCCTTCCTCCCAGAGACCACCGCCCAAGCTTCAAAGACCCCTACCCAAAATCACCAGGAGGAACTGCGCAAGCGCAGGACTGACAAAGCTAATTATAATACAAAGCGGGGGAAAGGCGGGGTTAGGGAATTAAGATGTATAGACTCATTAAAACATATCGTGTTTTACTGTATAAATATGAGATAGTTTGCCACTTCAGGCGCGAGCTGTTGGTGGAGCAAGGTCTCCCCGGCTGCCCAGTGCTGTTTTTGCTTGCTGTACCGCTTGCTTTAATTCAGTAAATTTCTGATTGATTTAGAGACAAGAAACTGAGTCTCTACAAATTTCATTGATAACAGTGGCTCTCACAGGAAGGTTCTGTTTTGTGTACTTGTGGCATTAGAATCTATCTAAAAGCAAAAGTCTAATCTCCAAACTCAGCTGAAAGTCTCCCACTGATACCAGTTGAATTAAGCAAACAGAATTTGAGTAAGATCACATAGGCACTGCAAAGCAGCAAACACCAGAATATTTCAGAAAAGTTTTAATTTTTTGGAAGAAACAGATTTTGTGAAATAAAGAATCAGAACATTAGGACTAAAATTTTTATTTTAAAAGAAAACTCGGAAGGTTATCGTATCTGCTCAAATATGTACCTCCAGACTCTGCTGCATGTTGCTCTAACAAATTTCTTAGTCATATATATCACTATGGACAGAAGGTTCCTACAGCAAAAATATAGAAAAATAATTTGGATTCAAGTCTAGAACACCAGCAACTTTTCATATGCATAAAAATAAACCCACCTAGTCATAGAAAAAAGTGGCTGATAAGGCTGATGGGGCTGTGTGTCTGAATAGCCATGTCTCTACACATTCCAAATTTACAAAATGAGCATTTTTCCTCAGCGTCATAAAAAGAGTTTGTCAATGAAAAATACCAGTATCTAATATATTTAATACAATTTATAGAAGATCTCAGATTATGGAATAGTAAGATGAAATGTACTGCTTTTTCAAATGTTCCTGTATATAACACTATTCTCTGTGTATACAGTGTGCATGCATGTATGTGTATACATACACAAAAAGAAAGAAGTGTATAGAGATTTGCTGAAAAATTCTATAAGATTATCTGATTTCATTGCAGACCATGGCATGCGGACTTCCTGGGATCCTTCTAACATAAGCTGCTCTAAAAACCAATAATTTTGACTGGTATAACCACATATCTACAACAGGTTTTTGCTATTATGAATTTAATTATAAATTTGTGTTTCCAGTCTAGATTTCATTTTTCTGAGATGTAAATGCTGCTTTGGTAAGATTCTGTACCGTCATGACAAACTAACTGTTAATGTATTAGGCAAAGCCTTGAAAGTATGAATTAATTTTCATAATTAGTAAGTAATAAAGATACCAGCAAGTTTTAAGCAGCAACAAGTTTAAAAAGACCATGTTCTGACTTATTTTCTTAACCAGCAAGCATCTCAAAAAAAAAAAAAAAAAAAAAAAAGAAGAGATTAAATTTCTCTGCCTTGCTGTCACTGACATTTTACGCCACCAAAGTCACAGCTGGCACTGAAAGAACACTGGCATCAGCAGAGACCTCCATCCTCACAGGACATAAATTGCATTGTGACATCCTGCCAACACTGCCTTGCAACGGCCTGTGATCTGCGGTGTCTGGTGTATGATGCTTTCGTCGGGTCTTTTCTGAATGCATCAGATTCTCTGTGGTCCCTGTAGTTGTGGACTGATCTTGATTTTTCATAGCTCCTTTATTTTTTGATCTGAAGCTGTTATGCTGCTGTCTTCTACTTTCAGACCTGGAACCACTTTTGATATTATTTTGATCTGCCTCATTACTGGCACCTTGTGACTTAAGAGAACCATCGAGCCGGATGTTTTGGTGCTGTGGGTTGAATCTTCGTCTCTGGCTAGAAGGCCCATTCTACCCAGAAAGAATATTGGACAACTGTTAGGTTATCTGAATCCTTCCAACAGTACAAGAAATACAGCAATCAGAATTAACAAAAATGGCAGAATAAAATTTTCAGTGTAACTAGGAGAGGGAAAACACTATAAAATGTGATTGTTGCTGGAGCTCTCTATTTATAACACTTAAAAAACTGAACGATGAGTAACATGCTGCATTTGAGTAGCCTGGAAATCTAGATGGCAGGTTCACCACTGATGCCAAATTAAAATCTGCCATGATTCAAGAGAATAGAGAAAAGGGGATGAAATACTAGACATCTCAACAGCAGTACGTAAGAAGGACTCAAGAATTTGATACTGACTGATATTTTCCCAAATTCATGAAAATAATTTCCTAGTATAGTATTATGTAAATACTACAGTAAGACTGCAGAAGAACAGCAATTCACATGTAAATTAAAGTCAAGCTAAGAATCCACATGGTGGGAGAGATGCCCATTGTGATACCTTGCTCAGAGGAAGCTTTGATCCTTAGTGGGAAGTGGCTGAATTGCTTTGTTTGAATGTCTATCAGGGCAGCTGATTCCATACATGCACTGACATTGTATAATGCTCCTACATTTCCCTTCAGGCACCTACTTGAGCCTAAAATCTCCTGGGACAAAATTCGGACCAACTTCAGCGGCAGCTTTACCTAAGCACAACAGTATAAGGATGTTCTAAGGTGTTCTTACAATGAAATAGCTACCAATATAACACAATACTATAAGCTCTATTATACAGCTTCTGAAATAATATGTTTTTAAACCTGGCAGGATTTCACTTTCAAAGTCTATCTAATAATTATGCTTCAACGGCACATCAACCGATCATTTGATGAGGATCAGGAATAAATGTTTCTCCATCATAGCACATAAGGCAATTAGCATAATAGCTAATAATAGCTATCCATAATAGGAGCCCTCCATAATAGCCCTCCATAATAGGAGGGCTTTTCTTTTTCAGTTTATTAACTGCCACAAGTCACTTCTGAACACCATACAGCAGTCTTTGCTGGTATGGCGTTTCTGGTATTTCCACTTTGCATGTTCACACTGCCTTGAAAATGAAGCTGGAAAAGACATACTTTCAAAAATTATTAATTAAATATATGGACTGCAAACCACTATTTGATTGTTTATTAACAACTTTCAAGGCTGCATATTTTTCTTAATTTTTTGAAATAATTTAGTTTAGTTCATAACTGATGTCTTACCTGCTTATTTGTCAGGGTTGCTTGAGAATAAGATTCTGTAGGACTGGAAGAAAGATGACTTCGTACTTTAGTGTTGGCTGTTCTATTATCAGAGTTCTTGGCATTACTAGAAGACTTTTGGGTGTGTGTATTTTGCTTGCCAGTTGTTGCATGTGAGGTCATTGAAGACAGCACTGAACTACATGGTGTTCTTGAGGAATAGTTGTTCTTTGGGTGAGAAACTATAAAAAAAGAGTATTCTGTGTTATCAGTTAAATTATTAACATCTAAACATAAGGCTGTATTCTTACCCTGCTTACAGTTTGATAGCATTGTTTCAGCCTTACTTTAAATAATGATAGATAACTAGATAGGCTAGATAACTAAGGTTGGAATTAGGCTATAGTGTTTTCCTTCTGTGAAACTGCCTCATTGTGAAGCAATTCTAGAGAACAAAGAGCCAATGGTGTAGAACTGTGCTAAGATTGGAAGGAGCCTGGCACAAGGCTTGGCTCTGGTCATCCAAGAAAACTTTTCAAAATTCATGGCACCTATTGGTGCTTTTGAACTTTTAACCAGTTGAGCTGAATGCAAGTGCTGTCACGACTGCCCCACACACTGCTGTCCTATCAGTAATGCTCCTAAAACAAGTCTGCAGGCAACAAAGGAAGAAACATGGGAAGGAAGTGAGTGGTATGCTAGTAACTCTCTCGACTGCTTGAGGTCAAAGGAAGTTGTGCCTGCAGATACCACAGGCTAAATTCAATTCCAAATTTGATAATGGAAGGCTGAAGAGGCTATATATGTACACAGGTAACCTCCATGAAAGCTTCCTTCCTAAATATTTTTAAGAAGGAAAAATAAAAGTACAGTGCCTGTTGCTCATTCCTCTCTAAGGAGATGGTTAACAAAGATTCTTCTGTACCATGGATATCCATAAAAACTGGAACTGACTGCAGGGCATTAATCCACTTCATGTAAATCACTGCAGTTAGCACCATCAGGAAACACTATTGCTCATCTCAGTATATTCCTGCTCCCTACTTCTTACTATTTTGAAACTGCCTGATCTCTTAATCACTTCCATGTCTGGAGGTGAAATGCACCAAACAAATCCTTGATTTCTTGATGCAGAAATCCTCTGCTTTTCCACAAGCTCTTCAAGCTGCCTGCTTCTGTGCAATGCCCCCTAAGCAGTCTCTAAGAGGACTCAGAGGCTATTGATCTTAATTTGCTGTTCTGCTTTTTCTGATTATGGAATTTTCCTGTTTACTTCTAGTACAGATGGCAAACCAGAGGCTCACTTCAGTGACACACCTGTTTTATCTAAGAGGTACTTCTATTTTTCCACTTCTAGCACAGAGAAAGAACATGCAGAATAATTTTAGCAATTGAACATCATGTTAGGTTTTTTGGGGCTCTTATTCACTGACACCAACATCAGCTATTTCTCCCACTAGGTGTCCTCTTCAGAAAAACAATGCTAAGAACTGCACAATGAACTGAATTTTCTGTCCTAACTGCAGTGAGGCCAGCTGTCACTGAATTCTCTTCCTCTTTCTTGTCTAAAATAGACTGCTGCACACGGAAGCCCATATAAAAATCCAGGTGCTTGTCATAAAAATGTATTTTTAACAAAAAAGCTGTACAAGGAAAGGGTACAACCCACTACTAGGCATTCTGGATATATGTCAGCCCAGTTACTTCTGTTTCTTCCTGCCCTTCTGTCGCGGTCGGGAGCGCAGAGGTCCGAACCACCTCCCAAAGGGAGAAGGGTTGAGGGTGTATGCTGCCTACCTGCCTCTCATGTTAGAACATGCCTGCATTTGCACAAACGCTGTGGTTTTTGTTATTGCTTTTGTTAAAGCCCTCAACAATGGCTGTTCTTAGCTGTAGGCCTGGTATAATCTCTGAGGGGTATTTACAGCTACTAGCAGGGTATGGGCATTGTTCTGAGATGCTCCAAACAGAAACATCTTTTGCACTGAAGAGCTTTTACCAAAGACATGCCAACCACATGAGTTGCTCATCCAAGGTCACTGAGGGCAGATTAGAGCTAAGTTCTTCAGAAGGCCAGCGTACTATCAGTCATTTGTAAGACAGCACTGCTGCCCTGCTAATAGCTGCTCTTTTGACATCACTGACCTGATTTCAACAGGTCTGCACCAAACTATGCTTAAGTAATGCTTTACTGAAATGATGTATAAATAATTAACTTGCAGAATTAACTGTGGCTAGAAATTATTTAGGAAAGTAGTTCAATGAGTTTAAAAAATACGGTTGTATCAATAGCAGCTGTAGTTACATTAGTCAGGCTAATCTTTACAGAATTTTCAATCTTTTAAGGTAGGCCCTATGAGGTGAATGTGAACAATTAGATGCATTACTGGGAAGCTTATGCCTTCCTTTGAAACATCCTGGGTTGGCATCAGTGGCAGACAGGATACAGGATCTGATGGATCTTCAAAGGTTTCTGCAAAAGCAATTCTTATGGTCTAATGAATTAAACTGGTTAGGCCTCAAAGGAGTCAATTCTTTAGCTGTGCAGTCAGAAGATCATACTGGCAGATTGCGTAATATTTTTTTTCTTACTTCTAGTAACTCATTGAAAACATTAATGATTTTTCTTCCTGTGATTGTTTTACTTATGTCAAGATGCACTAGTTCAGTATTGTATTAACAGTTTTTCTCCTGAGTGATGGTACTGATTGGATATCATGGCATGGGGTAACATTTGGGGCAAAGCATTATAGCATATACTTTTTCTTGGGAAAAATGCACGACGTATTTTGCAACAGGGACATGATACTTGGAGCAGAATATGAATCAGAATTCCCAAGCAGAAGGACAGATGGTCTGGAAACAGGAACATTTGGGACTACCTTCAGCTCCTGAAAAGAACAGTGAATACTGTTCTAAAGCTGGGGAGTTACTTCCTAGCAGGAGAGATCCGAATTGGCCTCATAACATTATGCTCACACAGAGAAGCTTCTGATTTACTAGATATTGATACATTACTGAATTTGAGTATTCCCCAGATGTCCACAGCTGGTCTGAGGACTCAGGGATGGACCTTAGCCTTGAGCAAGATAATGATGTTTCCCTGAAAGAGCCTGGGAAGCCTTGAAGCTGAAGAGTCCCAGGGAGTGAAGGAGATAAGAGACCTAACGAGCAAATTCCACAGAACAGCAATCTGGCAAGAAGTCAGCGGTCACAGTAGGAGGAACAAGAAGAACCACTAATCAGCATGTGTAGGGAGAATCGACTGAGCTATCCTACAATAATGAGAGCTTGAAGAATATATGCTACCAATTAGAAATTGTTGCTAGGTAAATGATGTGCACAATGTAACCAATAGTGGAATAGCTTGTACTGCGTGCTATGCCAAAGAGATTATAAAAGAGCGATGTTTTACTAAATAAATGGCTTTCACTTGATCACATTGATCATGGCGTGATTGACCCGAACTCCTGCACCCAGAGCTGACTTTTACTTCCACTTGGAAATCCTGTTTAGATGGAAAACTCTAACTAACGTGGAAATCTCTGACAAAGAGGGCACCACGCACGTGCAGATGGACTGTGCAGCACATGTACAGTGAGCCTAATGTATTGCATGCTGCAAAGTTGACTTGTGCATGCTCAGCAAGCCTGCTGCAGCCAGATAGACCGTTCATGTCAGGCTTGCTGCACACACACTGGCAGTACATGTGCCATCATTTCTGCCAGCATTTCCTGAACAGGAATGTGGAACACTATGTTCCAAGAACTTCAGTGTGAGAAATCACAAGTACTTACTTTCTCCACAGAGCTGAATTTGGGTTTTCAGCTGTTCTGTATCACAGGAAAATCGTGCAGACCTGCCCAGCTCTTCATCATATTTCCGCTCACTCACAAAGTGCTGCAAAAATACAGACCAGTTAACAGTGATTTGCATTCTGAGCAAAGGACTATATGGATGGTACAGAAACCAATCAATACTTAAGTTCACTTTAAGGCCCAGCAAACTCTTGACCCTGCCCTGTATAAAGAATCTCTATGCAGAACCAAGTATTTTTCCATCCTTCTCAAACTACATGTCTCAAAACCCAGTGATGGATGGATGCACTTGGGAAGTGGGTCACTGAAGTGCTGGGGCCTAAGTTGTGGGCCCCAAGTTTGAGTTGACCTGTGAATGAGTTACAACCTAGCAGAATGTTTTGTTTTTTCTATAGGCTTCATGTTCCAGAGGCAGAACTTGGCCCACCTGTGTTTCTGTGTCTCTACCCTCACCCAGGTGGTTGTGGTTGGGGTGGTGGGTGAGACCTGGGCTATATTGACCAGGAGCAGACCAGTTGGAAGAGCTTCTGGTTGGGTGTGGCTTCTGTTTGGCTGGTCACATCTTGCTGAGCTCTCTTGGCGATGCTGGCACCACAGTGGGCAGTGGAGAAGCTGAGCCCACAGGAATCTATGGCAGGACTGTCTGAAAGAAGACTTGTGAGGGGATGTTGCTGAGTTCAGGGTTGGCCTGTGTGATCAGGCAACTGATGGCAGCGTAAAATGATCATGGCTGAACCACCACAACAGTCACTTCATCAGAGTATATGCATTTGATCACTGAAGCTATCAGGTTACTTGTTAACTGAGTCTGATAAACGATACACAAACAGCAAAACTCCCCACTGCTGCACTTAACGAGGGAATAGCTTATACTTCTCTGATAGCATCTGTACACTGCTCAGAAGTGCTGCAATGCTTTAAGAATGTATGCTTTTCCCATGGAAATCTAGTTCCTTTTGGCCTGTAGCCAGAATTAACAGCTTAGGCATGTTAACGTAACAGCTCTTTCTTGGCATTTATGCAGACAGCTGAAATACCCAAGCAGAAGTGAATGCCTGACCTTAATTTCAGCCCTGAGTTCAGACAGTTGTGCTTCAGCCATCTGACTGGCTAGGTCTGTCAGTCGCTTCAGCTCCTCAGCTTTCTTCTGACGAGCACTCAGGATTTCCACTGCCAAATATCAATAGTCAATAATTAATGCAAGAAAGGTAAATTGATCTGTTAATTCATTACTCTTTGGGCATTAACACTGTATATAACACAAAACACACACATCTCAGACCTCTGACTTCAACTGGACTTCCAATATTCTGCTTGCACAGATTAAGTTAATCAGTGTATTTAACTGAACTGCCTGACACTGAAAAATATCTGAAAATGGGATAGCTGTCAGAAAATATAAGTTAAACCAATCCTTCAATATTTAGACAAACGGGGCAGAGGCATAAGCACAAAATCAGGGATCCTTCCATGGAGATATGGAAAGAAGCATTACATTGAATCAACAGCCTGTTTCTGAAGACACACTGTATTTTATTTACACAGGGGCATTTCGGTTCCTCTGAAAAAAATCTGTTCATATATAGTTTATGTTAAAATCACCAGCATTAGAATTTTGCTTTCAAGTACAGAATATACACAGTTGCCATTTCTAGACCAAAACAGTATTACAAAGGGCAATGGTCTTTATGAAAAAATACTAAATATTCACTACTGCCCAGCTTGGATCTTTTATATAAGGAAGAGGTGAATAGTTATGCTTTTATAGGAGAAGATTAATTATGAACCACAAAGTGACAGTCCACTTACATTCAGGACAGTATGATGTTTTGGTACTACATTTTGGTAGAAAATTAAATGTATGCAAAACTCTTATTACCTACATGGCAACTGAATGTAAAAGTAACAACTGATTAACTGGCTGGTGGGATCAGCACTTACAGCAGAGGGGAAAGACAGTATCTAAATATAAAATAATAAGAATCACAGTCTTTCATCTAGAGCTTATGCCTACAGTCAGGGTGAGTGCTTGTTGTTGTAAACTATCCTAAGGCCACAGACTCCACTACACTTGTGGAAACTTTGGCTTCTGTTGCAAATTTCCAGAGCAGACTTGGCAAGTCATCTAACCAGTTCACATTCTGTGATGCCATTTTTTAGGTGAGAGTGATACTTCACAGAGAGTTTGTTTCTTAACCCATTATAATTTGTTTAATCAGGTGGCACCTTCTTTTGAAAGTATCATAGAATGTTTTGGGTTGGAATGGACCTTTAAAGATCACCTAGTCAAACTCCTTCTGCAATAAGCGTGGACATCAACTAGATCAGGTTGCTCAGAGCCCTGTCCAACCTGACCTGGAACGTTTCCAGGGATAGGGCATCTACCACCTCTCTGGGCAACCTGTTCCAGTGTTTCAGCCAGTGCAGCATGGTCCAGAAGGCACAGGGAGACAGAGCTGCAGCTGTACAACTGTGTGGGAGCAACCAAACCATATGATAGATGAGCATGTGTCATGCAGGGCAGGGAAGGCAGAGAGTGTCTACAGTTCCTGTAGCCCTTTTGGTAAACCTGTGCCTATGTTATTGCTTATGCTAAGAACAGGTGTGTATCTATCTCTACAGCTGATCTTTTAATTTTGTTTTTGTGGCATATAGTCTACAAGTTTGAGAAACTTTCACTAGACTAAATAAACAGTTTACTAGCAGGTTTTTTTCTGTCCAATAGTTCTGCTTTATTGCTTATTCTGGGTAATGCTAATATTGTTTCTCCCCAAGGTCAGCATCCCTTTTGCTGAAGTGACTGCCCAAATCATATGATCTCATCTTATATTGGCACTCATCTCAGCATGAGATGCCAGCCAAATAACCATTTTTTAAAAACTCTGAAATTACCATGTTTGGAAATTTTCCCAGTATTGACAGTAAGATTATCCACTGTAAAATAGTGCTCCAGTGCAGCAAAGAGATGTGAAAATAAATAATAATGTAAATATGTAAATAATGTAATAATGTAAATAATGTAAACCTCGGTTAGCATGTCCTATAGCAACTTCCTGCCTGAAGATCTGAAGGCACTTTACAAGCCTACAGTAGCCTTGAGAGGCAGCAGAAGCTACACTGTTAAAGACAGGTACAGGGGCCACCTGGTGTCACATGTGGAGTCAACATGAAAGCAGGGAAATAGAACCTGCCATGTGCAAATGCAGCACTTGGCATACCCATAGATAATTAGGTTTACTTTCCACAAAATATATTTGGCCAAGATTAATGAAGGGGCCCTGTGATACCATCAGGCCTGGATGATGCTGTTTAGTGAGGAGCTTAAAAGCAATTAAAAAGAACTTTAGGGTGCTGGGGAGATCACTTCACGGCTCAGGTGCACAGGTAGTGTTCTCCTCAATCCCTTCAGTAGCAGGGAAGAATACTGAAATGAGGAGGAAAACCCACAGACAGAATTCTTTGATCATGGGGAGCTTTACACTGCACAGGGTCTGCTGGCAACAGATGGAGTTCATCTGTCCCAGAAGGTGAAAAGGATCCTCTCATATGAGCTGGCTGGGCTCACTGAAAGGGCTTTAAACTAAGTTTGAAGGGGAAAGGGGATAAAACCGAGCCTAAGGGTGGCAGGCCACTGTTGGAAGTGAAATCTACAGCCCGGCTCAAGTGCATCTACATTAATGCACATGGGTAACAAGCAGGAGGAGCTGGAAGCCATTGTGCAACATGACAGCTATGATGTAGTCGCCATCACAGAAACATGGTGGGATGACTCTCATGACTGGAGTGCTGCAATGGGTGGCTATAAGCTATTGAAATGGAATAGGCAAGGTAGAAAAGGTGGTGGGGCGGCTCTCTATGTTAGAGAGTGTTTTTACTGTGTAGAAGTCAACAACTGGGATGGAGCAGTTGAATGTTTATGGGTAAGGATGAGGAGGCAGGCCAATGAGGCGGATATCCTGTTGGGAATCTGTTATAGATCACCCAACCAGGATGAAGAGGTCGATGAAGAGTTCTACAGGCAGTTGGCTGAAGCCTCAAAATTGACAGCCCTTGTTCTCATGGGGGACTTCAGCTTACCAGACATCTGCTGGAAATACAACACAGCAGAGAGGAAACAGTCCAGGAAGTTCCTGGAGTGCGCAGAAGACTACTTCCTGACTCAGCTGGTAAGCAAGCCCACCAGGGGTGGTGCCTTCCTAGACCCGCTCTTTACTAACAGAGAAGGGCTAGTGGGAGATGTGGTGGTCGGAGGCCATCTTGGGCTTAGCGACCATGAAATAAGAGTTTTCAATGCTAGGCAAAGTAAGGAGGAGGGGCAGCAAAACTAATTCCATGGACTTCTGAAGGGTGGACTTTGGCCTGTTTAGGACGCTGGCTGAGAAAAGTTCCTTGGGAGACGGTCCTAAAAGGCAAAGAGGCCCAGGAAGGCTGGACCTTGTTCAAGAAAGAAGTCCTAAAGGCACAGGAGTGGACTGTCCCCATATGCCACAAGATGAACTGGTAGGGGAAAAGACCAGCCTGGCTGAATAGGGAACTTTTGCTGGGACTTAGGAGAAAGAGAAGAGTCTACCACTTCTGCAAGAAGGGGCAGGCTACTCAAGAAGAATACAGGGATTTAGTTAGGTCATGCAGAAAGAACATGAGAGAGGCAAAAGCTCACCTAGAAATCAGTCTGGCTGCTGTGGCAAGAGATAATAAAAAGCAATTTTACAAATACATTAATAACAAAAAAAGAGTCAGAGAGAATCTCCATTCTTTATTGGATGAGAGGGGGAACATTGTCACCGAGGACAAGGAAAAGGCTCAGGTACTTAATGCTGCCTTTGCCTTGGTCTTCAATAGCCAGAGCAGTTATCTTCTGGGTACTCAGCCCCCTGAGCCTGAAGACAGAGATGGAGATCAGAATAATCCCCTCATAATTCAGGAAGTGGTAGTCAATGACCTGCTACACCAATTGGACACACACAAGTCTATGGGGCCAGATGAGATCAACCCAAGAGTACTGAAGGAGCTGGTAGAGGAACTTGGCAAGTGATCCTGGTCAACAGGGGAGGTCCCAGGTGACTGGAAACTTCCCAGTGTGATGCCCATCTACAAGAAGGGCAGGGAGAAGGATGCAGAGAACTACAGGCCTGTCAGCCTGACCTTGGTACCAGGGAAGATTATGGAGAGGTTCATCTTGGATGTGCTCGTGTGGCAAGTGCGGCACAACCAGGGGATCAGGCCTAGCCAGCATGGGTTCACGAAGGACAGGTCTGGTTTGACCAACCTGATCTCCTTTTATGACCAGATGACCCACCTAGTGGATGAGGGCAAGGTGGTTGATGTTGTCTACCTGGACTTTAGTAAGGTTATTTGACACCATATCCCACAGCATCCTGTTGAACAAGCTGGCGGCTCATGGCGTAGACAGGTGTACTACTCATGACTGGGATTAAAAACTACCTGGATGGCCAAGCCCAGAGGGCTGTGGTAAATGGAGTTAAATCCAGTGGGCGGCTGGTCACAAGGGGATACCCCAGGGTTCAGTTCTGGGGCCAATCTTGTTTAATATCTTCATCAATGACCTCTATAAGGAGATTGAGTGCTCCCTCAGTAAATCTGCAGATGACACAAAATTAAATGGGAATGTCAATCTGCTTGAGGGTAGGAAGGCTCTGCAAAGGGATCTGGACAGGTTGGATTGATGGGCCGAGGCCAACTGTATGAGGTTTAACAAAGCCAAGTGCCAGGTCCTGCACTTCAGTCACAACAACCTTTGGCAACACTACAGGCTTGGGGAAATGTGGGTGGGAAGCTGCCTGGTAGAAAAGGACCTGGGGGTGCTGGTGGACAGCCAGCTGAACATGTGCCAGCAGTGTGCCCAGGTGGCCAAAAAGGCCAACAGGATCCTGGCCTGTATCAGAAATGGTGTGACCAGCAGGAGTAAGGATGTGATTGTGCCCCTGTACTCAGCACTTATGAGACTGCACCTTGAGTACTGTGTCCAGTTTTGGGCGCCACAGTATAAGAAGGACATAGAGGTGCTGGAGAGGGTGTAGAGAAGGGCAACAAAGCTGGTGGGGGGGTCTGGAGAATATGTCATATGAGGAGCACCTGAGGGAACTGGGATTGTTTAGCCTGAAGAAGAGGAGACTGAGAGGAGACCTCATTGCCCTCTACAACTACCTAAAAGGAGGTTGTAGTGAGGCTGGTGCTGGTCTCTTCTCCCAGGTAACTAGAATCATAGAATCACAGAATGTTAGGGGTTGGAAGGGACCACTGGAGATCATCAAGTCCAACCCCCCTGCCAAGCAGGACCATAGAATCTAGGGCAGGTTACACAGGAATGCATCCAGACAGGTCTTGAAAGTCTCTAGAGAAGGAGACTCCACAGCCTCCCTGGGGAGCCCATTCCAGTGCTCTGTAACCCTCACAGTAAAGAAGTTCCTCCTCACGTTGAGGTGAAACTTCCTGTGCTCTAGCTTGTATCCACTGCCCCTTGTCCCATTGCAGGGCACAAGTGAAAAGAGGCTGCCCCTTTCTTCATGACACCCAGCCCTCATATATTTATACACATTAATTAGATCCCCTTTGTCTTCTCCAGACGAAAAAGCCCCAGGTCTCTCAACACCTCATAAGGCAGGTGTTCCAGTCCCTGAATCATCCTCGTAGCCCTCTGCTGGACTCTTTCAAGTAGATCTCTGTCCCTCTTGAACTGGGGAGCCCAGAACTGAATGCAGTACCCCAGGTGAGGTCTCACTAGGGCAGAGTAGAGGGGGAGGAGGACCTCCCTCAATCTGCTGGACACACTCTTCTTAATGCACCCCAGAATACCATTGGCTTTCTTGGCCACAAAGGCACATTGCTGTCTCATGGATAGCTTGTTGTCCTCCAGGACTCCAAGGTCCTTCACCATGGAGCTGCTCTCTAGCAGATGGCCTCCTAACTTGTACTGGTGCATTTTATTACTCCTTCTGAGGTGCAGGACTCTGCACTTATTCTTGTTAAACCTCATTAGGTTCCTCTTTGCCCAGCTCTCCAGTCTGTCCAAATCCTGCTGAATGGCCGCACAGCCTTCAGGTGTTATCAGCCAAACCTCCCAGTTTTGTATCATCAGCAAACTTGCTGAGAAGACACTGTGTCCCTTCATCGAGGTCGTTGATGAAGATGTTGAACAGGACTGGACCCAGCACTGATCCTTGGGGGACTCCACTAGTTACAGGTCTCCAGCTGGACTTGGCACCATTGATCACCACTCTTTGGGCTCTATCATGTAGCCAGTGTTTAATCCATCTCACTGTCTGTTCTTCTACTTCACACTTCCTGAGCTTGCTCATGAGGATGTTATGGGAAACTGTGTCAAATGCCTTGCTAAGGTCAAGGTAGATTACATCCACTGGTCTCCCTGCATCTACCCATTCAGTCACAACACCACAGAATGCTATCAGATTAGTCAGCATGATTTCCCCTTGGTAAATCCATGCTGACTACTCCTGATAACCTTCTTCTCTTCCATGTGCTTAGAGATGACCTCCAGAATGAGCCGCTCCATCATTTTTCCAGGGATGGAGGTGAGGCTGTCTGGTCTGTAGTTTGCTGGATCTTCCTTCTTGGCCTTTTTGAAGACTGGAGTGACATTGGCTTTCCTCCAGTCCTCAGGCAGCTCTCCTGTTTGCCACAATCTTGCAAAAATGATGGAGAGTGGTAGAGCAACAATGTCAGCCAGTTCTCAACACTCTTGGGTGCATCTCATCAGGGCCCATAGACTTGTGTATATTCAATTTTCATAACTGATCCCTAACCCAGTCTTCACTGACTAGTGGAGAGTCTTCCCTCCTCCAGGCTTTCTCTCCTACATCCAGGGTCTGGAGTTCACAAGAGCTGGTCTTTGGATTAAAGACCGAAGCAAAGAAGGTATTCAGCAACTCTGTCTTCTCTGCATCCTCAGTTATTAGGGCTGCCACCTCGTTCAGCAGAGGGCCCACACTTTCCCTGTTCTTCCTTTTGCTACTGATATATTTGAAGAAGCCCTTTTTGTTCCCTTTTACTTTCTTTGCCAGTTTCAGTTCTAAGAGGGCTTTGGCCTTTCTTGTTGCTTTCCTACACGTCCTGACAACTTCCCTATAGTTCTCCCAAGTGACGAGTCCCTTCTTCCATGAACTGTAAATTTCTTTCTTGCATGAGATTTCCTTCAGAAGCTCCTTGCTCATCCATGCAGGTCTCCTAGCACGTCTACCTGATTTTTTACTCGAGGGAACGCACCTATCTTGTGCTTGGAGGACGTGGTATTTAAAAACTGACCAACTTCCTTGGGCTCCTTTACCCTCCA